>DWPV01000062.1:0-47329 GCA_018251915.1 Urbanus proteus proteus
CAAGTACCCACCTACATATATGCAAATATGTAAAACGGAACGCGGCAGAGTATGGTAATGGACCAATTTCATTAACAACTGATGCTTGTTGTGAAGATGCGGCCGTCAATGTAAACCACGATGGGATATGTAGATTTCTACAACTAGATAATGGGTGAAGAACGACCCAATTCGTTTAATTAAAGCCTTTGTTACAATTGAAAAGAGATGTCTACAGACGTTGTTGAAAAATACGACGTATTGCAGCTGATCGTAAATTTTATAAAGCTGCGGATCAGATTTAAGTCCTTTTTTAAACCTTGCAGATATATGGCATTTTTCACGATGAAGTGTAACAAATATTTTCTAATCACTTCATTCATTTTGTATATAATGAAATATATACATCTTTCATTTTCATATGTGTAGGTCTTGTCTATGGGCAAAATGTATGTTAACTAAAAATAGACTCTTTAGTAATACTGATATAATTCGATACAAATTATTCCACAATAACCATAATAAGAGCTACAGTTAGAAGTATAGGTAACTCTACGAAATTTCCATGAACCCATTAACAGCGCAATTATTTGTTCGTGATACACATCTCAACCAGCCTTGATATACAATTATTATGAACTAGCTGATGCCTACGACTTTGTACGGGCGCACTATAATAAAATTATACATACATTTAACCCGTATATACTTGAATTATGTATTAATCCTTTCATAGAGGAATTTATCGTAAAATAAAAATAAACAATCATAAAAATAGTAAAAGCTTATTATCCAAATTTCATAGCATTTTAGCTATTTCATTCTAGCTTCAGTTGTATCTTGTGTTGTGTGTTGAAGTCTGTAGTAAATATCCTTTTGATTTTATATACTCGTAGAAGATATTATACCTAAAGACTCTTGATCAGAATCATAACTAGAGCATGGAACATACGATTCTTTTGTTCAAGTCAGCTAGTAAACACAATTCTAAATGAAGATAAACGAGTACTGATAGATCTTAGCTTGCATTAGCTGATGACTCAGTGAGTGGGCTCAGACTACATGTCTCTAATGTGGATGATTATAAAATTGTCGCGTAAATTATGTTTAAATAAGATTTTATTAGCCTCAAGGATGGGGTGACGCACTGATTTGTCAAGCCTCTCTAAGTGATCGTGAAATTTAATACGATATTGCGACTTGAGATTAAAAGTTATGGCAGCACACAATTGATTTATTTAAATGTGTTTCCAATATGCAGTTAGTTAAGCAATGGTGTGTATTGTAGATTGAGAAATATAATTAAAATTTAAACGACTGCCTAGAGAAGATCAGGATCGTTGGGAAGGTGGTAAAAGACCTCGAGGAATATCACTGACCAGATGGGCTGATCAGATCAAGGACCTCATCCTGAGACAGGCAAAAGACCGAGAGCACTGGCGAAATCTGCAGCACACCTGACTATCAAAGCAGGCATGACCTTCATTAATGAAGAGACGACTAATAATAAGTAAAATTTATTTTTAGAGAGATTGTATAACTGTAAGATATGTAAAGTTTTTACTATTTTCAGCATTTAAATATTGTGAATCTATTTTATCCTATGTTATTATCCGATGTTATGATGCATAGTTATCCTACATATTATTCCTTCACTCAATTCGCTATTTGGACTAATCCGTAATGTTTGTAACGAAAATTTCGTGCCAATAAGCATTTTAGATATATTTATCATTTCTTGTAATTGTATTATCTAAGTTTTGCACTTTCATTGTAACGGTACAAAAGAGTTTTAACACTTTTTGACATTTCCAGCAAACAATATTTATAGTTGAAAGGTGAAGTAAATGTCGCACGAAGTGTTTGCGAGTATCGTTATCAATCGATCATCACTTATATTTCAGCACCTAATTGGAAAGATGGAAATTTTAGTAGAGAGCGATTATCGTCTTTCTGCCACTTTACCTTATTAACTTTCCAGAAATCGATCGAAATTTTTTAATACCGTCGAACTAAGTTACATTGTTACATTTAATTACAATGTAAGGACTATGTTTATGAAATAAGACTTAATAAATCGTTGATGGATAAGATAATAACTGTAAAATAAAGTCCTTGTATTTTTTAATAGATTTGTGCAAAAATATTTTAAATCAATATTCAAAACTTCAAGCAATGGAGAAGATACGGATGGAACTTTTCAAGGAGATAAAGTGAAAAATAAAATAAACTATTCACAATTTCGGTACAACCAGTGTTCAAGATTTCGTATTCTAATTGCAATGGTGTAAAGCCTAATGTAATCTAAATTAAACCCTATTTTCTATTGTCAATGTCAGCGTTATCGTTTATTCAAATTGGTGATAATCTCGCTTCGTTTTGCACTTCGAAACCGGTTCTCGAATTCACTTTTATGGCATCGTTTGTTCAACGGTGAATCGTTAAGCTGCAATGTATGCGATAAATGCGTAATTTGCTCACGAATGCGTGAATTTATACGAATTAAACGCTTTAATTGATCGCCGTAAAATTTCACTTTTTTCATTAACTCGGCAGCGGAGATAAACAACTGTATGAATCATTGTGACTTAATGAACATGTATTTATATTTAGGACAGTAATATTAATGTATTGCACCTACTAAACACACCTTTTATGATAATAAAAATATGATAGAAGATCAATATACAGCAACTAAATAAGTTGTTTTATATAAACGTCTTTTAATATACACCTATCTATACTTACTTTGATTTTTCGTTAATAACATTTGATAAACAAAAGAAAAAAGTGATTTTAAATTGTAGTTATTTGATGTGCTGTTTTCTGTTTCTGAAAATATATACGCCGTCATATTTCATCCGTAGAACTGGCCAGTCATAAAAACAGCGAGTCGTGCATATTTTCGCTAATAACTGCGTCCTGTAATTCTGTATCTGTACTACATAGGGCGACAGCGGAAGCGCGAATAGACGTGCTGCAGACACACGCACTTCCGCCGATCACGGGCATCGAACCCGCCACCTGCTCTATGCTCTATGGCCTAGTGCAAACCATTGTTAAATCCATGCGTACACGAATCACATAAATCAAGCTATTCGACGTCAGAAAACTATATTTATTATGTCTGCCTGTAAACGTTTTTTTTTTATATTACTTAAAAAAACAGGAAATTGAGCGAATGTGAATACTAGTTAGATACATTCTAATTATGTACTTTAAACTGATTTATTGTCTTTTGTTTTAAGTACTTATGTTTTCATATACACGTTATAAACCGCTCTTACTTCGGTATTACAACAAGACATTTCAATTTCATTTTTGCATATAAAACCGTGATTTTAAAAATTTTAAAGAATAACAGGATAAGGATCATCATGAAACTATATTACTTTTAAACCATTTTCAGAATCGCGTAATTTAATACTCATAAAAATACAAGTAGAAAAAATAACGGTGTTAAAACAACTGTGTTACAAATAATGCAAACAAGAACTATAAGAATGGTTTACAACCAGCGATACTAAAGTGCTTTAAAATGTATGTATGTAGAGTAGGTACTGCGTTTTTATACTACTGATTAATGAAACTGTAATAAGGTTAATATATTCTTACAAATGCGTCATTTCAATGACGTTAGCGCTTCACATTTATGATTATTTTTTACACAGGTAGTAAAAGAGTATGTAGTTCGTCTTATTGTAAGACAATTGCTTCTAGTATGAATACCTGTAAATCAATCCAAGATAGGAGGACCCGGGCTCGTTTAAAAAATGAGATGCGACCTCTGAAGAAAGTTAGAACTTCTGGTATAAGTGTATATTCCTGGTATTAGTGTATTTCCTCTCAAACTAGAGCGTTTCGCAACTAGAACGTTATTCGCAAATTTAAAAATGATAATTTAAATTTAGAAAATCTTAACCAAAATATTAGAACTCTACATTTCTTGTATCGAGAATTATTACTTTTTAATTTTCATATATGCTCATAGTTTTACATACATGACATATACTGATTATTTTTTTAAACTACATATATATTTTAGTAAATTCAGCACAACTTTATACTGTGATACATAGGTTGCCAGTTGCCACCAACAAAGGTAATGGTGTGTGGCGTCGGTACACGCTACGTCCATCACATTAGCATATGCAAATCAGACTATTATACGCTTAGCGCCTAACACTGACACTTTTTGCCTTACTTTACAAGTATTCTAGCAAATACTCACTGAAAATAGAGATGGGTACTTGTTTTCTAATATATTTATATACAATACATGTTTACGCGTACGATATGTATTTATATACAAAACATAAACTTATATAATGCTTATTATAAACGTTAGTACGAAAATACGTAATATGTTCATTAACCCATAGATTTTTTCATTTCTGTGTTTAAGATATTTAGCTGTTTTATGAGGCTAAGTTTTTGAAAATATCAGTTGGTAGTAAGACACTTGTTTTCTTATAATAATACTCTAATACACTCAAACGTTTTCAATACATGACACATATCAATGCTAATTAATGAAGGTAATAATGTATTACGACCGCGACATACTCCAAGAGTGACAGCGAGTGACGTGTGAAGCTTAGCTTTAGCTTAACATACATTACCGTCTTGACATATTGTTATACACCGATACTAATTACTTTGAAGATATCCGCAGAAATCACATATACATCAATCATACTAAACTGTATCGTTTATTATTTATTTTTAAAGGTAATAGAATTGTTTTGTGTTTCGAACACACTTATTTCCGCTGAATAACAGCACTGTTAGGAGCTATTGTCAGTTCTGAAGGGGGTGGTAAGGCGTTCCAACTTGGTCCTCAGGTATCTACAGGTAACTTAGGTCACTGTTACTATCTCTACTACTTCTATTATTACTATAGATGCGATGCAAACGCATTTGTGACCAGTCTTAGGTAGGTGATCTCCTCTACTGGTTTGCTACTTCTATAATGTAAAATAATGCTTCTATTCTATTCTTTAAGGTAAAATAATGCATTACTTCGTCCTTAAATTATTTTAAAAAATAATCTCATTTAATTTTAACGTGCTTTTTTTTGTCCATAAGATATAAATTTATTGAATAATGGAAAAATTACGTATTAAACGACAATACGACATATAAGACACGAACAATAAGACACGTTCTAAAAAAGCAATCCCTGCATAGACTATTACCTCATGCAAATTAAGTCTCTCTTACACGCTCAGCTTAGCACTACGCAGAAATCAAACGGCGGATGTCTCGCTGACAGTCTACAGTTTTTGTGCTCGGATAGTAACCAAGGAATAGACGTTTATTACATTTCAAATTAACTTCATAGAAAATATTCATGTGCAACTAATACATGTGTATATACTCGTAATACACTCGTCAATCTATTGCCCACTGCTGGGCATGTCTCTCAGATTAAGGACTTTAGGCGTACGCTGACCAAGTGTGGATTAGTGTGGATTTCATAACCCTTGAGAATTTTCTGCAAGAATTTTAGGGTGTGCAGTTTTATCACGGTGTACCTAATAGTTCATTCTAATATGAACATAAGTTAGAAAAATCAGAGGTCTAGGATTCGGACGACGGACTTCTAGATCATACAACGATTTTTTCATATGTTTGAACTCTTACACGACGGATAAATAATTTATATTAATCTAATCCATAATGTTTAAATTACTACATGTGTGGGTACTGTGTAGTAAAAATGTATTATTCTTTATATAAATAATCTTATCATTGTGAAAAAACATTTACAAGCAGTTTTAACGCAGACTTTCTTCCATCTTAATGCTAGTAATTCGTAGATACGTTCTATATAATATTTATATAATTGTGCCTATAACATATTTAAATACTCCTATTACATTTCTATTTGATCCTAACTTTATGTGTTAGCGGTTGAATGATGACTATAAACCAAATATAATTTATATAACGGTAAAAATAAATATACTATTATTAACTGGGATCTTTCCTTAAGTCTGATGAACACATATAACAAGAAACTGTCATGGCTTAGTAATAATATAATCATTTTAGTCAAATGGTGATTAAGGCAAGATTTATTAACTTTTAAATACTCTGATTATATACCAGAAAGCTTTCTAAGATAGACTTTAATCAATTTCATCTTAATTGTTAAAGCATTTTATGTACGAAGTAAATGAATAAATGAAATAATTATTTGTTTATTTTAATTGCAGGATAGTGAAAATTGAGTTTGAGATTGCACCCATATCTGTACTAAAAACTGTAATAACTTAAACTTAATAATAATGTATTTTCTATTACTTTACCGTTTGTTCTGTTATACGACTTAACTTATTTGATAAATAACTTCCAGTAGAATCATAGGCTACAAATAAGTATACCTATGATATATGTGTGTATCAATTTATGAAATTTTCATTTTTTGTCCTTTTACTTTTATTTCCATCCATCTAAGGTTGATAAACTACACGAAAAACCTCAATTCATAAAAGATAGATTTTTCTATAAGATTGATGAGACTAGATTTTGTTAAGTAGTTAAGCTAAAATAAGTTCGTTTTAGAATCCTTACCTTTCGGCACCCCGAGGCGCAGCTGTTCCTTCTCCCAGGAGGCGAAGGTAGCCTTCAGCGCTTCGGCCATTTTCTTGTTGGTGCCCGGCGTGAGCGGTGGCACCTGCGACGGGATGTCTGCAACAAAGGGATTGCGTTATTTATTGCGATTGCATTTTATAAAGCTTAAGTTTTAACTGCTATAAAATGATACGACTTTCCGCAACGTAACTTAAAGGTATTGTAATTACAACTTTCGACGCTTATACGAAAGTTTCTTAGCTATCTTAGCTTAATTGTTTTATTTTCTATGTTATTTGCAGGTGGTTTTTGTATATAGAGTAGGGAATAGGATAGTGTATAATAAAAATATATGTAGTGTAAATGGAAATGTTGAATATTTTTCATACATCAAATTTATTATTTATATATTTTTTTCATATAACATTTTAAGACATTTATACTTTTCTTATTTTGATTCATAATATTTAGGATTAAACGCCGTAATTAAAACTGTTAAAGAATTTATTTTAAATATATAACGTTAATTAATTACTTAAATTGATTCGATAATGATATAAGACTCTATCGTATCACTATCACATATACTAGGAATATCGCTGTACGAGTATATCCAAATATGTACATAGTATTAAAATAATTATTTAAATAAGTTATTCATATATGGTGTCCTACGGAGGCTGCGAATACCACTGTGCTACAGTTAGCTAAGATTTACATGATATGTTCGTATCTAACGTATTCTATTGCAATCAGTACACAATTTCGAGCTTCAGTCACATCCGCCGCCATTACCGGTGGCATAAATTAGACCTATAATATTCAAAGCATACAAGTGACAGATTGGAGACCATTGCGGTCTCGTCTAATCAAAAGTAAGTCTCATCAGTAGATGATTATCAGACGGATTAATTACTTCATCTACAGTATTTATGCTTGCGACGTATTGATGAACAAATTAATAGTTGATTTCTTTCGGAGCCGATGGGCACGAATAAAATAAATCAGAGATAAACAAGCAAGATTACATCGTCTGTGTAGTGTATGGAGGCTTCATTCATAAGAGCGGCTGGTTTTGTGCGCGTGGGTGTGTGTGTGTGCCGCACACCTGCCGACCAGTTCTGAGATGTTGAGATTTGTGCTCCTCTCCCACGGTCGCTGCTCGGCCAGATCTGCTCTAGCTGAGCTCCTCTGATATCGTTTTAAATACTTCACTTACTAAGGAAAAAGTTTCTATTAAGTTTTCACCCTATAGTCAGTTATAAACGGGATAGACGGAGTTAAATTGCTTTGGAAATGGTATAAGATAGATATGTATTATTTTTATATTACATGCTTGTTTTCATCTCAAGTGTTCGTGTTTTTGAGTCTATGTTATACGTAATATCCCTGTTGGTAACAATTAAATTGCTTGTTTTCATCTCAAGTCATTTTTGACTCTATGTTTTAAGTAATCCCTGTTAGTAACAAAACTAGGAATTATTGTGTAGAGTATAAATTCGATATTAGTTTTATTAGCTTAGTTTCGTGAATTAAGTATGAACCATGTACCAATTTTGTATAATAAAACAGTAGTTTCTGTCAGACTAGCTCAGAATTTCTACGTCTTTTAATTTATACTCTCTGTTCATAATCCAGTTTTATCAGAAGATTTCGCACACCATATACGATTCATAAAGTTAATTTAAGCTTTATTGGGCTAATTTGCAATTCAGATAAGAAAGGTTAACATGACGAGACACTGACCTTGAATATATTAAGAGAAATGCATTTATTACGAGATTTTTATAGTCTTAACGTATAATTTAATTATGTAAAGTGCTTTAAGGTGGAATCGCTAGAAAAGTTTATGGAAAAAAATAACACAGAAAAAACTTCATTTTTAAAATTACATCAGTACCTAATAGGTACTTGCTTTCCCATTTCAGTTAGCTTTTTAAGGTTTTAAGCAGTTAGATTTTTGTGTTTAAAATAATTCTTTCAGTGCTTATCGATTTGTCTCTGAAATTTTCTTTACAGACAAAAATTGCAGAGACTACCAAAACTACGTTTGTGTTCGCAAGCATTACTTATTTGTTTTCCCCCTTACAGTGAATTGTTTTTATAAAATTTATTTGATTGGACAAATAAAACTTATGTTCATAGCTCAACTCAAAAACGTGTTTCGAATCGAAAACTCATATAGCTTCAGTATTCCCTTGCATTAAGTTAGGTGCGAGTTACGAAGGTTCATAACTGACCGGTGAGTTGCGGCGGTTGCGAATCGCGGAGACATTAATTGCATCGAGCCTGCTGTATCGTGATTTACTCGGTACAACGCAGCTGCACTTGACTCACGATGCGTGAGGATTGGTGCTTGTTCACATTGTAGGCGCGGTGGCGGGCGCAGCGCTCGATTAAACAGTTTTTTAACCCCGCGGTTTGAAAAGAAAAAAACACAAATTCTAAAAGTACTTCTAAAAGTAATGGAAATTTCTATTATAATTGAAATTTTCAGTTCTCTAAACATTTTTTTTTGCAAATGCGATGTACGGCATTTTGTCCGTCCGTCCAATTTATGGGTGTGTTCATATACCTACAATACGCGGGTGCAGGCAAGCTGGCTCGCGACGATATCAACTGTATTTAGAAGGTATGAATTTTATCCCGCAGACCTGTCAAATGCGGGGACAAAACGCGAGCTCCTTTACGCCTGCGACCGCACCCGCTTCCGCGATTTCTATGTCCACAAGTTCTTAGGCAGATACCAAATCAACAACAGTAACCATACGTCGATGTATGCGCTTGTCATTTATTAAAATTGTGTGTTTGTGGCGTCAAACGCATTGTAAATATTTTAAATGTTAATGCGCGAGGTAACTCAGTGTTTAAAATTTCAAAAAAATAATCAAGAGAAAATATTACAATTGAAAGTAACTGCGTAAACAGTATGATAATATTTATGTACTAATAAAATAATGGTACATAGATGCGACCTTTTGTTACTTCACTGTGATATAGCCACATATAGAACATACTCCACCCTATTGCTACAAAGCTACGTACGAATATTAACGAACGAACGAACCTATAATACTGATATTATAGGTAATATGAGTTTTAAGTCACATGTAGAATCGAAAATAATTCGAATATTTTATTTCAGTAATTTAAGGTGCAACTTAATTTCCAATAAAGTGACTACCAACAAAAGTCTGCAGTGTGAACAGTGCCTTACTTACAGTAAACGCACAATAATTCGATCGCAACGATATCCTTCGCACTGAGTTATTGTGGCCAGTGCATTGTTATTGTAATGATCAGGCTTCATTTTCTATATTGGAAAACATTTTGAGAGAGCATCATCTTATTTTTGTAAATAAAACGCCAAATAATGAGGCGATTGTGGTTTAAAAATATATTATTGGCGTCTTGTTTGTTGCACCATTTTTTGTATAATAAGGTACTAATAGTTTAACATATATTATTTAGAGAAAATTTTAACTTATTGTACACATTACTACATAAATAATCATTAGTGGACTTTGATTTAGAAACACGACAGTGTTTTAGTCAATGACAGTCAATGTCTGACGAATGCTGACGAAATTAAGTTTACAAGAACAACAATATTAAATATGAATCGTAATCCCATACTATAATCCCCATAAAAACGACCAATGACGTTGTCGCTAACTATGCGCAAGCGCACGTTTTAACTCAGATGTTTTGCTCCTAACACGCCCAAGTAGTATGCAAATCCGTATCTTATTCTGACTTCTACTTGCTGCAATTATTACAAAAACTGAAAAAAGCAACCTAGAAACATTTTGCAAACTAATTAAATTATCTTAGTCCTTCATTAATGCAAGGAATCTTAACGTTCCTTTGTAACTTCACCGAGATACACAGCTCGGACATTTGTAGGATTTTTTTAACCTTATTCAAGTAGCCATTGTCTCGTGAGATAAGCGTAAAGATGCAATGAGTGCAACACACCTGCAATGTTGTATGATTGTGTGTATATTAATTAGATTGTGAGATGTTTGTGAGTGAATTGGATGCGAAAGGACTCCGTTTTATAGTATTTGCGTTGGCGTATCTAGTTGTCGGCTCTTTTTATAATAATTCAAAGTTGTATTTAGATTATTTATGTATATAAAGTTGTTGTGTTGTGCACATATACACAAAGATACATACATCCAAAAAATAAATGCTTTGGATCAGGCATTTCCTCCGGAGGTATTCCCTGATAGTAATGACACGAGAATATTCATTAAGGAGCTCTTCTTTAAACCTGGCGATGCATTGCCAACTCATAGGATTCATAGGTAGGTAATCTAATTTGGTATCCACTGGATAGTGATTAGTAAATGCGGGATGACTACTCTAAGAACGTCGTGTAAAAATGACTAAGCACGACTTGTCGTGCTTCAGAGAGAGAGAGAGAACTGGAGAGCCCCCTATATTATTTTAGGAGAGAATTTGTTAGTGGCCTTATACGTACAACCACCGGTATCTATACCTGTACCGAAACCGAAACGGGAAAATGCTTCACGCCAAAAACAAATATGGTATGCCATTGATTGTTGATATTCTCCAAATAATATAGAGGATATTAAACATGTGTGTTATTTTTTTTAAGGCATATAAAACAATTTTAATTACGTTTCCGGCCATTTATATGTGGAACAAAAGGACTAGATACTATATAAAAGCAAATGAGTTTAAAAATGTAACGTGACATTATACCCTCATCGGAATGGCGTTCCTTAGTTTGGCAAAAACCAAGTGGAGAAGGCAGGGTTTCCGCATCCTTAATTAAAGTAATAAGACCAAGTGATTTGGGCGTAATTGAAGCATATGGTTTCCGTTCGAGTCCCGTGGTCTATCTGCGCCAAGTATTCGTGTAATGACCGTATCATGGAAAAACGGATTACCAAGTGACAGGTGGAAGATTTACAGCAAGACAACATACTGGATATCTTGTCTATTTTTTGTACCATAAAACTTTCCATGTAGTAATGACGGTGTCCGTAATTAACTGAGTAAAACATTAAAACAGGCCAATATTCCGATAAATGTTTAAAATGTATCTTTACATACAATGCAGTTTTTTTAATTGTTTGTCTTGTTAAGTATTGATAATAATCAAAATCTCTGTGTAATTTAAGTTTCATAGTTCGATAGGTTACTTCGATTAACAATAACTTTTTACGTGTTTGCTTTACGTGTAAATACATTTGTATTACAACTTGTACATAAACCGATGTTTATTTTTAATTGTGTCATTGATGAACCATAACACATGCCCGTAGATAATGTAAGTAGACTTAAGAGAGACATTTGAACTTTTTGCTACCTCATCCGTCAACCCATCATTACGTAATGACGATACTATCTCCTCTGTTGCCTACAATCTTTGTAAAACCGTGTAAAATCTCTTTAGTTATCTCTATCTATTTATCTAGAAGGTTTATCGTGTAGATAAGTAGGAGGGAACATAGAGTTATTAAAATATTGAGTAAATTTATTAAGGGGGAAAGTAGTTTGTAATTCGTGGGTTGTGATCTTATCCAATAGTGAAATTTATTGTACGGTTAAAAATATGGAATTTTCATCTTTATAATATTGTTAAGATATTTACAAACTAACGTCGGTAATAGTGTAATTGCCAAGTATGAAAGTTTGCATGAAATTATGTAAGTAACTTTTTTTCTTTAGCGGTTTTTGTAGTTTAATTGGCTACAGGTACAGGACTCAGATTTTCAACCCTGACTAAGTTGGATCATTAAATATGATGAACCAAAAATTTTGTTAGTGAAATCATTTTGCCTTCAAAGTAAGTGGTTCCAATATTTGACGAACCAAATTCTGTTAGTCCAATCATTCTACCTTCAAAGTAAGTGGCATCAAGGTCCCCGAGTTCTTGACTAGCTGAGTGTTGAGGGTTTAACATGATTGGAGTGGGCCGAATCGTGAATGGCGTAGATAACGGCACAATGGCGGAGATGCGCCCGGCCGAGCGCCACCAAATTACATCAACCTTGAGTCATTTGGGATTAATTAAAGGGTGTATAGGTGAAGGTGATATCATTCAACGGTTGATTTAGATTTCGTCTACTACCTGTTTTTAACCGACTTCAAAAAAGGAGGAGGTTCTCAATTCAACTGTTTTTTTTATGTTGATACTTTGCTGCCACTTTACTGCCACTGTTGTGTTCCAGTTTCAAGGATATGGTAGAGACAATTATCCAAGGTGTTCCAAGTTAGCGCTCAGGTATAGCAACGTATTTGTGGCCAGGTAGGATTATTATGTTATCTAGGTTGATAAGGGCGTTCATGGGTGGCAGTGGTCACTAACCATTAAGTGTATCTACTTATTACTTCAATAATATGAAAAAAAAACGATTTTTAGTACCTAATATGCCTTTATTATAAAAAAGTCTTAAAAAGACATTGAAAATAATGGATTTAGTTAATTGTTAAAAGCCTGACTAATTGTATGTTTAAGTTTATTTATATTCATGACATTTGTATTGCATGAATGCATTTTACCATAAGTGGCATTGTAAGTATAAAAACTTTTATTTTGTTTACTTAAAAAATTTCTATCATTATCTATTTTTACATTTACATCATGGACTTAAATATTACCAGTAGGTATTAGTATATCTACTATTAGTATACCTAAATACCAGCACTTTAAATAAATCTCTACATTCAAATACTATAAAGAACAAACTTTAAGTTATGTACTTTTTGTTATAGATCTTTTAGTAAGATACGAGTGAGTATGTTTTTTCAAATTGCACCTGCTGTTACTGTTTAACTTCAAAATTAGCGAGTGTAAATTCTACTTAACAGCTCCATAACAATATTGGCCTGTTGTGTTCCACTTAGTACCGGATTGCGTTCTTTGTTAATGTTTTTATTTCTATCGTGTAAGCCAATTGCATGCTGGATCTGATATACCGTAGATAAGATGTGTCAAGATAGTTCAAAGTAGTGATGCGCCGAGTACCTACTGGTTTATATCTCGGTATAATAAGTGTTTTTTCAGAACCCAGTAAATTAGTTGACGCATTTCTTCATTTAGACGTTGCAAATGTAGGAAAAGATACACAATTTACGTTGAAAATTATCAGACTGTAAAATCAAAATTTGTAAAAAATAAAAATCTAATAAGTGCAAGGTATAATGCTAAATGCCTTCTGGTAATAGTTTATTCCTTTTGCCTTTATCAACATTGCTTACCTCTGAAAATTAGAGCTTACCAAGTAGCGGCTTCTAGGATCGACCACAACGTGTGAGCAAATTTAAAAACTCGTTTTCGCGTTAAGACTACACTGACTAAATTCGACCGAGTACGCGGAACGCAAAAGTTAAACCAATTAGTCGTTATTCGGTTACTACGTAAATCTACTCGGCCCATCCCTATTTAAAGTTACCGATAGTAAAGCGTTTTACAACGAAATATTACACTGAGGGAATGTGCTCACGTTGTAAATGGTCGTTCGGGCAACAGGTGGCAAACAAGGGTTGTTCGAAGGGGGCTTTTACGCGCACTTGTTGCGCTATGCAATTTATGTAAAGCCTATTACATATAATAAAATTGATGGCTTTATTTTCGAATAAGCAAGCTGAGCTGTTAACCGAAATTTCTTTTGGCTTTTTAGAATAAATAAACACATTTTGCAGTTCGACTAATGTTATACTATCGCTGTTATCTACCATAGACCTAATTTTTTCGTTATCTTATTGTCTATGGAAATAATAATGATAAAAATTTTGTTTTTTTTTCTAACAACTAAGTTCTTAACAAAAACAGAAAAAGTGGCGTTTTAATACAATTAAGGAAGAAGCTAAATATATCTTACGCTCAATCTTACTATGTTTTTAGTTCGAAATCAAGTAAACAGCGTAAATGATAAGTTTCCCCTTTGAATGCCTTGTTGTATTTCAATATGCCTTGAGGAAAGAATACAATAGGTATTATAGCACTACAGGAAAATAATGATTATCTGTAGAGATAGTTCGATACATATAGTTACCTCTGACATGGCCACCTACCGTTTACAATAGCGACCATAACAAAAGCTCGCGCCATTTTTACCGCGTCTATTGTTCGACGTTTGAACTTGGAACGTCGCGTGACGTAGACGGCGCGTGCGACGTTCCGCATTCAAATCGCCTTCTACAGCATTGTTTTACTGGCATGCTAATATTCTTTATTATTATGAACATTAAACTTAAATTCGAATAAATCTCTCGCCATTTTGAGGCGGTTTTTGTTTTTTAATTACTACATTACAATGGATGTTACTTAGAGATGGAGTTTTAGTAGTTTTTACTTATAGAATTTTATGAATAATGAAGTAAAACCATAATACTTTAACGTTAAAAGTATTAATTTACAATTATTCAATGTTGCTTAGTTTTAATTGCAAATTGTCAGTTGTAACAACATTAACAACTAAGACTAGGCAACACGCGAGTAAATGCAAATTAATGTAAAACTATTCTTAGTCACCTGTATCTTAACATTCTTAACTTATGCGTGCTAGTTAAGTTAATTATTATCTTCTAATAAACCTATATTAATATGTTGTTTAGTGTCAGCATAAATACTCCTGATGCCCTGGAGAGAAGACGTTGACTACGGGAGAAAATCCAGGAGATGGGCAGCAATGTACATCAATCTAATGAGGTCACCAATTAATTCGCTTGCCAGGCTCCCCATAAGGGGGGGGGGGGGCATATGTCTAGCGGTGGAGTTCAAAGGACTGATGGATGGAAGAAACTTATAAAACTTCATAGACTGATGGTTTAATACAATAGATATTTAGTCTATAACCAAGGTCACCTTGGTTTATTTCGGCCTAGCAGCGCCTCTTTTTTCCCAACAGTCAAAAGGTAGGTAAAGACTGGATAAAATTCGGTCTTTTGCAGGCTACATGGGCGGATAAAACCAAGTCAATCTTGGTTTGTGGTCATTTATCGTACTTCGTTGATCCAAAAACTATATCCACTATTACGTAGGTACTTAGAAGAAATTTGAAATTTCTAAAATTTAGTATGAAGATCAAATCAAACATATATGAAAAGGTATTACTTCAACACTTTAAACTTATGATATCCAATTTGTATAAATGAGTTCCGAAAAGTGTAATTTCTGTTTAAAACACCCCCGTTGCCACTGAACCATGCAGGAGGGTTCGGCCATAATGCGGTAAAAATGTTATTTTCAAACGGTCCTCGACGCACTGGCGTGGAAAATGACGCGAACAAAAGCTTGCATAAGCATATAGAGTGCTTTTGGTAGTTCTAACAAAGAACGAAGTGCTGTAACGTGTTAATTAAAACAGTTTTAGTTAGTTAACTATGTAGTATTTCAGTTGAATTATCAACAATTCCCAGATAGATAAGAACATTTCCGTGTTCTAACAAAATGTCTAACAAATGTTCTTTAGTATACGACAATAAGAGGAGATTAATCTTGCGTTGATCTGTGGCGCTGATCACGAATGTAGGCGAGAGACCTTTGCTCAATGACAGAGGCGGCGCGGGCGCATCATCTCATTGAGCGCGTACCGGATGGGCCAATCAGCAGCGTGAATGGACGCCCCCGCGCATGCGCACTGATGCTGCTCGGTGCGTTATTAGCTACTACTAGACGCTAGTTTCTTTGTTATATCCGTAAATTGTTACGGCTTTTTATGGCCCTCGGAATGCGTGAGTCGTAAATACTTCAAGTTGCTGACAGGACTATTGTTTGAGGTCAAGTTTGTTTAGTATCTTTCGGTCTGGGGAGGATGTTAAAAGAAACTTTTTGGACAATGTTTGTTTGATAATATTTTTTATAAGATTGAGGTAGCAGAGAACAGTGGACATTCCGGCCTATCGATTGTAAGCGACTTCATACAGAACAGGGGTTATATTTGAAGTTAATCAAAGATGAGTTGCTACTCTTAAAGTCTAAGATAAGTAAGTCGAAATCTACATCTTTCCATTTAGTTATTATAAGCTCAATGTGGAGTATAAGAATCTAAAAGTGAAACTTAAAAGACAGAAGCAGAATCATTTTAAGAATTTCAGGGTCGGCTAAAGTAGACTGAAAATCAAAGTTATCCAACAGACAACGAAGCAAAGCAACCAGATCATAAACAAGCTACAGTAAACAAACATTGTAAGCATCAGGTTATGACGGTACAAGGTCTTCACTTTCAAGATCATCAGAGCATGCGCGAAGATCATAATTGCGGTAATGATGCCCGTGGTTGCACAACCGTTGCCCTAAGAGGCTTCGCTGGACACGCGATGTTTCACAACTGTTGGGCAAAGCTTATGACTTTGATCTCAAAGATGAGTTGCTCTAAGTCCTCTAAGTCTTTACCCTGATAACCCATCTGGGTGTTCTTCATCTTTATCTTAAGGTCTACAAAATCAAATTTGGCAGAAATTTCCTATTTTTTTTTAAAGATTAATGTGATTACTGTAATACTTAATGAGTCTCAACCAATTGACAAATGTTTTATTAGAGTAAGTGTTGATGCTGTCTTCAAATCTAATATTGTGAGAAGACTTATGAGCGACATAGACTTGTCGTTATCCCAAAGTTGCTTGGCCCTTCCAAGCAAAGCTTAGAAAATTCACGATTTACGCCTCCAATCAATTCTTTGATGATCACAGAAAGACAAACAAACCTAGAACTATATTACCCATCAAATCCAGCGTTTTAGATCAATATTACACATGTCTTCCAAGGCTACAGATTCTCTATGATTACATTTCGCAAGTGTGTTCGAGCAACGCGGTGTCTCTGTGTTGATACGCATCAGAGGCGTGCGTTTCCATATTTTTCTTACGGTCACGGAGCGTACACATTCAGGACAAGTGCAGACGAAACCGAGAACGTTGCGTCACTAGGATGATACATCGTTTTACACAACCGACAATAGGCGGCGGTTGCGAATTCGTAGCGAATTCGCCAAGGCTTAGGTATTGTCATAATGGAACGCGACTGAACGATTGTTGCATGTTTGAAAAGCATTGAAAACTTTAATCGTATGTAACATCCGATAAATATATAATAAGAAATAGAAATCCGCGATCTCCATTTCGTATTTTATATGTCAGTGGCACGTCTCTTATTTTGTTTTAATAGCCATGAAATGAAACTGAGTCTAGTAAGACTATCTAGCAGAAACAGGCACCTATCAAGTATTACCTAATAATATTTTGTATTTCAACTAGCAATAACTATTCGTTAGTTGTCATAGTTAAGATCAACTATAGAAGATCATGGGCGGCATCGACTTCATACCAGAGGGGTAGTAGTCTTTTTGACGCTCGATGGATATTCCAAAGTATACAAATAGGTAGTACTTATGAAGATGGTTATGTAAACTTACGATTGTCGCGCAATTGTATTCTATTAGGTCTACGCCTAAGGCTGAATGTGATTGACAGCGGAAGACACCCTTGCTCGTTTGGACATCATCCTATTAGTTGTAAAATGATATAGTATTGTCATATAACTGTCATATGTTGTAATTTTAGTTATACTTAGTTGCAAGTGGACATACACTACATACAATCCATACTGTATAGTAAAGACTACATACATTTTTATGTAGTACCTAGAGGCAACTGTGTCAGTCTTTACTATTGTTTTTTCATGAATGAAATAGCTATTCCACCATATCTTTGCAAAAATATAGTCATATAATTATGTAGTCTATATAACTTGCTTATAAATTATACAAGCATTATAGTTATAAGTATAAATATTATTAAAATAACAATAATAAGTAAAACACGATCCAAAACCTGCTCAGTGATGATTTTTTTGTACTAAATTTATGATTATTCACACTTTTTGTATCACTCAACGCTCGCTTAACGAAGTAAAAAATACTTATCGTTTAAGGAATTATAATTAGAATATATACACGTGCATTTCTAATTGCCTTATTAATTTATTTAAATATGAATATGACGCTTTCTACTCATAGCTCAATACGAGAATTTTTGTGTCGTTATTGCTATGGACATACATAAAGACACACAGAAATAGAAATATATTTTCATCATTTGAAAGTTTATCTGACCAGGGATCGAACCTGGAACCTCTGAATGTCTGATGGGTATATTCGTTTCTTCGCCTCACGGGAATCGTCACTTCGATTATCAATATTTGTATAAAAAAATGTTGAAAGTTAATTTTCTACACCACAGAAACTCGTAGATTTCAAGTTGACAGCCGCACTTACGTATAATTGTGTATTATTTTCCATTACTTTTTTTTGTACTGAGCCTAATTTCAAGTATCAGTACATGTTATCCTCGACCTGTCCTAGATACTCCTTTATTAGATGTTGTAAAAAGTTAATTAAAACATTTCGACAATCTAAGCATTGTATTTCTTCATATCTATGATAAGATGGCACTATAAAAAGATATTTAACATGAACCTAGTTATTTTTATAATTAAAATAGTCCGTTGCCGTCGATTGATATCTATAATAAACCAAAAATAAGACTTAACCTACATGAAGATGGCCACTGCTGCGTTGCTATTCTTTTAGCTCTCAAGAGTAGGAACGCATCTGTTGGAATGCCCCGGGTAAGTATGTCTCCCTTGCCACACCCTTCAAACCTGAGCAGATTAACACTGCTGTTATTAGGCAGAAATTCTTATGTTGATGCTGTCTTGTCTTGATCGTCCCACTGCTGGGCACGGGTCTCCTCTCACTATGAAAGGGATTTTGGCACATACCGCGCTGGCAAAGTGCGATTGGCAGACTTCACACACCTTTGAGAACTTTTTTTAGGGACTCTCAGGCGTGCAGGTTTCCTCACGATGTTTTTCCCCACCGTTAAAGCAAGTAATAATTTATCTGTAATACACACATACATCATAGGATTTGAGCCGAGGACCTTCCGATTGAGAAGCCAAGTTTCAACCATTATCACTGCTCATGCTTTCAGGGTTTAATCACAAAGAATTCAACCTTTAAATGTCTGTGTTCTTACCTTTTGGCTTATTGAAAGCTTTCATCATGACTTTGATTCCCATGCCTGCAATGGCCGCCGACGCCAGTATGCACTGCTGCTGGCTTGAGGTCGTAACTTGTCCCGGATCACCAAAATGTCCACCGAAACACTTTTACTCTTTTGCACTGGTTTATTTACAGTTCTTATATATTCGAGTTCATACTATTCACATATAAAACTAAGCTTTAACTATAATAAATATCACATTACTTATTTACAGTCATTTAGTGTAAACACTCTTCGCTATTTTTCATTTTGTAAAAACGTTTGGTCACGTGACGGTCGAGAAATTTGCGTCTATTAAACTATTGTTCATTTCACTTGTCTGCAAGAGAAGTTAGTTTCGTGAGAAATTTTGCACTTGACTCCGCCTGCATCGATATCTATGTCGTTTTAAAAACCGGTATCCGTAACGAAACGTTGCTAAAAGAACAATTAAGAGATAACAGTGCAGTTACAAGGTAATGCTCTATTACTATGACAGTATTCAAATTGCGTTTCACATTCCCACAGGTGTGGAGCGATCCAACACTCGTTTCCGGTGCCCTTGCCACCCTCACCCCGTAGGGATGTTCCCACAGGAACCGCTACACCGTGACGGTTTGCTAACCTTGGGTCAGAGGGCACTTGCAGTATCAACGTTGTCTATCAAATTGCGAGAAAATTATTTATTGTATTAAATAAACAATCTAGGACAAGTTCAATATAATTGTTACGTCTTTTGACAATGACACTTTCCAACGACCTTGTTTTAATTAGAAATAGTTTACATGTATCAATATATTTATGAATTTCTATTTTATCATATGCATATTCTTATACTATTTCTACCATTGTCTAAGACATCGCTTACACATTTCTGGAAAACAAATGGTAGTGGTAGTATTGGAGTAAGATGGAGCCGAATCTACCTACTTATCGTATTATTGCAGGTGGTGTACCTATCTTTACTGCACTGTAACGATTAAACGCGCTCTATCATTTCATTTCGAAAGGCAGTATAACCAGTATAGTTCGCCTGGGTAGGTGCTACTGTTATACTTATTTCTAACGTAAAACAGTTTTTGCTTTTTGGTATATAGTATGTGGATATACTGGCTGACTCTTATATGTGACCATCTTACTTCTCAGGAGTAACAAAGCATGTGGTCACTCAGGTAAAATTTCAGTGTCCTATATGTCGTTTAACAGATGTCCATTGGATGTAGCGACCATACCATGGACATTGCATGCTCGTTTCAACAATATTACAAAAAATACAGAAGCAAGTTTCACATTGCATGGGTTAGAACGACATGCAACAAGTGCCTAATGGGCGGCTGTACCGTGCGTGACTACTTGTACGCATAATTACCACGCGGTTTGTTTTAAGCCCTACATGATAACCGTGTCTCCTTGTACCCTGCGCACCTAATAAACTATTTAATATGCCGCTTGAATAAACAATTATCGTTAATTTATAATCGTTAGTCACTTAATACCTCTACACTGTTGAATTTTAATCATTGATAGAGTTGTTTGAGTTTTAATAGGCGTGTACTTATCTATGAATAAAACATTTTAATAACTGTACGCCCCATATCGTCCTCTCGCGGCGGTTCAAGGGTTAAGTGCCAGTAAACAGCTTTATTTCGTTTTAATAACCGTTTTGTTGTCGAAGGGGCCAAATTGGTTAAGTAGCGGGTTATCGTGAATAATCTTTCTAAGCTTTAAATATTGGTAATGGTTAACGTTTCGTTAAGCGCTTTTTAATCATCTTTACGCGGTTTCACACGGTTATTGTCGATATTAGTTTCCGAGAAACGGGTTGTGAGGGACTATTTGAAATTTTAAATATAAGTATTTTTAAATTTTGTATAAAGACAAAGAAATGAGAAGTCTATTGTACCTACTCGTAACTTCGGGGAAGCGATTCTAAGCGGAAGATAATGTATGTACCTACATAATATATTCAATCTAACTTACTTAGCGGTATGGGGGCGAGGAATTGATCCCAATAAAAATCAAATTTAGACACCGCATCAATATCTATGAGGGGTTCCTGTATACATGGGTTTAAACAAATACGTTACAATGTATAACGGTTTTTGGTTCTTTATCCTCAAAATATTACGCTTTAAGTACAAATTGCTAGAATGAAACTTAGTTTACGTAATTGGTATTTTTCTAATTACATACAATAACTATTTATTGCTTATATGGAAGTTAATCTTGAACGTTTTAAAAAAGAAAAGATTAAACAATATAGAATATGAGCGAAAAACACAAATAAACAGTGTAGGCAACGAATATAAAATGAAAAATCAGCGTGAACCCGCTCTAATAGGCTGAAGAGCATAAGAATTGAGTAAGTCCTTCACGACACTTGAACTGGTTAAGATTCTTTATGCTGTAATAATGCATTCAATACCACCGTCAGCCGTCCATATTGGGGGACAATGGCGAGTAATAGCGATAATACTGGCTTTTAGACGACTATACGAATCAACGGCACCAAATGTACTTTAGCATCTACAGATTTAAGAAGTTTTGTCGGTCGATATTTAGATCAGATTGCAAGTAGCTAGTAGCTACTTGTTAGTTTAAATGTGCGTAATTTGATATGTCCTCATACCTACTAATTAAAAGTTCAACTTTCATCAAAGTTCATAGTAGGATTATACAATCTAAGTCCATACTTTGCGAAGAATCTTTAATCTACTAGGTTGAACGCAACGTCGCTTGGTAATTTAAGGATAACCAAAAAGTGGTTATAGTTCATTCAGTATATGTATAATATAAGGGATTGCTTAAAAATCTTCTCCATGAAAACACTAAGATAAGCAAATAATAACGGTGTTGGAATTTATCACTGTCATGTAACATCTATTTTATTTATAAATAGATAATAAAGAATGAATGGCTACTGACTTAATAAGAACTAATGATATCATAAAAATGTAAAAGGCATAGTAATCTAATAAATCGCACGTGATCTTTAATATAATGAGTTCAGGTAATGCAGAAAGTTCATTTGAAAACAATTAAGCGTCGTATAGATGAAGTCAGCGGATATGGAAAAACCAGACTCATTATAGAACTGAGTTGATTCCATGATATTGCTTATTCCAGTACTTATATTACTTATATCAGTGTTAAGATCTACTTTATTTGGGTTTGAAGGTGGTAAAGTAGAGACCCTCATCCGAGGCGTTCCAACTTAGTCCTTAGGCGTAGATACCCATCCTTACCACACCCTTTAAACCAGAACACTGCAGCGCTTAACACTGTAATTATAAAATAGAAATAGGTGGTGATGCCGCCGAAGTCGAAACAGAAAGGGCTCTACCACCTTAAACATGTAGTTTTACACGTAGTTCACCTAAAACATTTAGTTAGCAGATACTAAGAAAAGTTCTTTAAATAGTTATTCTAGCCCTGAGGGTTGAATGTTGAAGTTAATTTTACTCCCTAACAGATTGCGAATACCTTAGATATTTCTGCTAGTAAGTATGCATAAGTCATAAGTGTCTCATGGGTCTATTGGTCTAGCCGGTGTCGGAGTGTCGCTGTTAATCACGTGACCGTTGACACCGAGATTGAGTCCGGGTCAACTAACTCGATTGTCGCGCCCAATTTGTCACCCCTCCTCTTATGACACTAACTGTACTAAATTTGTGTTATTATTCGTTATGTTGTATACTGCGCAGTACTGCTATGCCTGGTTATATAACAAATATAAATTGACAACGTTAAACAGTTCGGTAATTTTCTTGTTTGTTTGTCAACCAATTTTTAGTTGCTATTGATACTTTATTTCGTCGAATTTTGACCAAAGGTATAAAACACCCCCATAAGTAACATACGTGTCAAGTATTTTTCAGAATAGGATTAAAGAATAATAATATGTACTATTATTAGAATATACTTCTTTAAGGCTAAAATAATAACTAACGTTTATTACGGATTACACCTTACGCATATTTTACAGGCGACACATACTCATCTAAAATCTGAGTGACGATCAGGTAACCGCGAGGACTAAGTTGGAACGTTTCATTGCATGACTAAATAGGAACGTTTAATTTGTTAGTCACTTTGTAACCTTGTAATCTGACACTAATGACTAGTAATATATACCAGAATTTCATTAAAACAAAACTGTTCAAACAATGACGTAGTTTGCAAATAATGTAAATTAGGGATTCCAAATCTTTGATGTTCAGTAGACGAATGACGCCTGCCACATTAATTAAACCCCGCGGCGTACAAACGCTAAGCGTTGGGTGTCAATTACGTTGCGGGATCAGCCGGGGTCAGATCTAATTTCTATCTCATCTCTGACCCCCTTGATTGGAGGGCACCCGCATTATTGTTCAAATAAGTTACTTCGCTACACAAAATTATAAGGGCTTGAAAAAGGCGAAATAGAGTTCGATTATGTCGTCGTCAACATTATTGTCCTGCTGGAGATGAGTCTCCTATAAGAGTGAGAGGTATTAGGCCATAGTCCCTGGCCAAGTGAGAATTGGTAGATTTCTGACATTTTTAGAAGTTTTTTTTATAAAAGAAGTCTCAAGTACAGGTTTCTTTACGATGTTTTCCTTTTTAAAGCGAAGTAATAAATAATATCTAAATTCGATTCGAAGCCGATTTATTCAGCTCGAAGTCTCAAACACGTTTATTTCCCGCGGCAATGTTTTGATGAGCCGTTCGCGAGATTTTGAGCGTTTTTGTTTTCAACAAACACTGTAACAATGGTAGCTTCGGCGAATCGTGTGACGCGGATCGCTTCAAATGTAGAACAATAGTGTATAACATTCGGTGTTGATGATTATGTGATAGAATGCTAGTTTGTGCGTAAACGGTTCATTTAAATGTAACAAACATAACGTCTTTTGTTTGATCTGAAACCGGCGATGTCAGTGGAATTTAATAAACTCCTTGATCTTCGAGATTTTGAGTTTATCTTAACTATTTTTAATTTAGTTTCCATTGAAGTATGATTTATTATAATTTTACAACATAATAATGTTTGATTTGATGCGAAATATGCCAACTGACACTAGAAATCCAAATTGTATACTTATAGTCTGATATAAATAGTAAACATTGACAATATATGAACCCAGCCTAAACAATCACACTGAAATCTGTGTTAAAGATAAATTGTACAATAGATGGGCATCTCACAATCGATTTGACCTCTGCCCAATCAATTATTACATCGGTTAGGCGGTCTCCATTATGATGACGCGTCGTAGTCCACAAGCGCTACTGTAATCCGTGTTAGCGTTATTTTACTTCTTATTCCTTAGAATGTTGGCAACTTATTGCAGTCCCACTGCTGGGACGTATCTCCTCTTAGAGCTGAGGTGATTAGGCCTTAGTCTACTGCGCTGGTCCAATGTAACTCTATACTTTCAGACGTGTTTCTTTTCTCGCGATATCTTCGTTCAACGAAAACCAAAGGTACCTCGAACAAACGAGCCCCAAGATTTGAAGACCAAATTTGAAATCATTTAGTTATTTAAGTTATTTTTGCTTTGCTGTTACAACGATTTATAGTAACTATATAGGTATCTATATGCGATTATATTAACGCTTTACCTTTTTATAAACATAAAAGGCCACGTTTAAGAAGTATCAGAGCTTGCTTATCTCCTTTTATAATTAATATGATCTAATTTTTAATGTCTCACTACTATGTCATAAAAAGTAATGTACGCCAATTTTATCACCGCGTATGCCCAGAATAGCGTTTTCCGATTAATGTTCTATAATAAATAATTATGTACTCATTACTGCTTACACATGTATGGTTAGCGCGGTTACAAATGGTGCAAATTACAAAAACGCTTGATTGATGGCAGTTTTTCTAGGTTTTACCGCGTTTGGTTGAGAAAAAATAGCCCATTCCGAGTACTAACATGAGTATGAAACTTGTACCGATTAGGGCACGTCAGTAGTGCGAATGTGCCCCCATTTTTGCTGCTTTAAATCTACATGTTAATGACGAAAGGTTCGTATATAGTACACGTAAGAAGGTATTTAATGAACTGATAAAATGACGTATTTCCAAAGAGAACGGCACAGATTCTCGGTATGTATTAAAGTTACGTGCCAAACCATAATCGATTTTGGATACTTTCGCACCAATTTTGTTTTGGAAACCGTGATTTATGATCCCGTCAAATGTTTTACATGGAGAAACATCGATAGGTATTCCAAAAGGTGTCGATGTTTCTGGAGATATCTGCTTGAGTATATTCTTGATCTTTATGTGACAGGTTACAGTGTTACCTCGACGTCTTTCCAGGAATTATGTCATAACAGCGTTACATTTAGAAGCCGCAGCTTGTGAAAGTAATATTATAATTATCGTGAAAATGTGAGTTTCGGAGTTTAATTAGTATCGGGTGGGTGTTTTATGAAGTTAGTGGTTTGGAGGCGTACTCTGCGACAGCGGAGCGTGGGGCGGGCTTACCGGCGATTGGCGAACGCCGCCCAACACCCACGCATGCGTAGCGCCTCCCGCGAGAAAAATCTACCAGGAAAATTCGTTTCACAGCACGCAGTCAAAATTTAATGTTTATTTTAAGACGTGGGCGGGATAATAGCTGGATCTCAACTGAATAAAATGGCCGCACTTTACGACGTTATTATAACATTGGACAAACTTTCGCATTTGCAAACGGATTGCAGCAATAAATGCCTCTTCAAAACGTTTTATCGGGCATTCTTAAATAGTTTTCGCTCAGAGATTAAATTTCAGCCACAATCATGTTTTAAAAAAAGTTGATAATTCAAAAGCTCGTTAATAGCTACAAAAGAAAAGAAGATAATCGTTAACAAACAAAAGAGAAAAAGTCAGATAAAACAGTTCGTTTTATCTTTGCCTATTTTTATCCATAAATAATCCATGCCTCAGCATAAGAATAATCGAATAAATACTGACACAATTAATTAAATTTATACACAGACTTTTTTTCGGATAGGTAATAATTATAGGTATATCAAGGCGCCCATTAGACATTCAAATGTATTTTCAGTACTTTTGTATGTTAATTTAGCGGGTATAAGGTTAAGTTCAGTGTCACAGCCAATTTATGTAACATTTTTGTTTTGAAACAAAACAATCACTGGTCGCAGTTTAGTAGATCATTTCATTTGAAAATGAGCATTAACTTTTGCCGTATTTACTAAAACTACAGTTCGTCTGGGAAAGGTCAACTTTGACTATGCTCAGTATTAATTTTTTGAGCATTTTATTAATAACACTCAAGCTATTAAACAAAAGAGAAAAAAGTACCGTTATTTTGTTGCCTGTTTTACTTTTTTGATCTTGTATTTTTCTAGCTTCAGTTTCGAAGCCCAACAGTGGGATATCATCAAAACATAATTAACAGTCCATGTTAGCTATGAGAAACGCCATTCTATATTTATAGAAATGAATTATCATTTCTAAATTTGCTTTTATAGCAAACTGGATGACGTCCATTTTATTTACTACTGTAGATGGTAGAGCTAATTTACTCGGCTTGTTAAAAACGATTTTAACGTCAGAAATTAGGTCGGAGCTATGTCACGGTGACATTAGTGGCTATTAACAGGATGTTAACGTATGGTTAAAAATATTTTACAACCGAAACTCTTGGTTTATCGACGCCTATTATACGGGCGCGTCAATTAATTAAACTTGTGTACGTTATTTTATTTATAACTAATATTAGGTAGAAATTTTTGGACAAAAACAAAAGTATCCCTAGTATGGTTAGTTTATAAAGTGTTTCGTGTTATTATTGATACATTATTGTTTCGGTGCTGGGCACAAGACTCTTCATAGAAAGAGAAAAGTTTAGGTCATACTCTACCATAGGTATGATAGTAATATACATATTGTTATCCCTTAACATACTTTTAAAACCGTTTAGACAATTCTAATGTTACCTTTCACAGTTTAATGTGTAATATTACTAATACGTACAAAACATTACTAACTAAGATCTGACATTTGAACCCTGGACCTCCAACCAGAGACCAATATTGTACCACCAAGTATGTTGGGTTGATAAGCTAACATTTCACGTTAATATCAAATAAATATTAAATAAATAAATCTAGACTAAAAGGCTAAAAGACTAAAATAAATCTAAACCTAATTTTAAAGCAATCAAAAGTAAGTTCGACATTTGAATTCAAATGTATGTTACTAAACATAAATTATTGCTTCTTTGTTTAGTCAGTAGGTAGGTTAGGTAGGTAGTACCTACGGTTCGCTGGCTGCGAAAATTTGGTGCTTACCGAACATCCATACAACATAGAAACATTTAATAATGACAGGCTCTATCTTTTAGTGGTGGTAAACAACGTAAAACAATGCCATCTAGGGGCAAGTTTATAAGTTATGTCAATAATTTAAAATGAGAATGATTAGCTAGCATATAGATGTCAAAATGAGGATCAAAATTGACCCTAAAAAACTTTTTTGGCAAATCCATGGGTTTACGTCTATTTTTCAATAATTCTAGATTTTCTATGATGATAATCCAATATTTTGGTTTCATCATTTCATTATTGATTACTTTTATATCATAAGGTATTATGTATTTTAAACACCAACATTTTATTTAATAACCATGCTCTACCGTAAAATGGTAGAACATTATTTTCAATACTTTGCATTAATAATAACTTGAATATTTAAAGAATATTATGTAAAAAATCAATACGTAATAGAAAGGAAAGAGGTACACATGTATTAAAAATGGACAGTCACGATGTATTAATATATTGGTAATAAATAAGTTTTGATTGGCTATGCGTTCTCACTGTTTGTTGTATTAGAAGTATTGAGCAACGAATTCGATGTGGGCCGTTAGGAAAACATGAAAATGTTTACTTTCAGTTACAAATCGCAATTCTGTGAACCTATGTTTAAATAGTTTAAATAAACAATTGATTCGTGATTCATGGCTGCATATTTGAGGTTATGCATGTATTACATTACGTATACCTATTTGAAGATGCATAAATAAATTAAACTGTCAAATGGCGTCTCATAAACAATAAAAAACAAAAATTGGCAAACAATACAATCTGAAACGAGCACCGGAAACGCAATATTTTTATTTACGACCTATATCAACAATATAAATAGCTTATTTGCCAATAAAGAAACAAAAAAGTGGAGAGTGTCTATGGTTTTTAAAGATGGCGGCCAAATAAACAGACTACACCTGTATCCGTTGCAGTAGGGTGCAGGGTGCGTTGAAACCCCGCGGCAATATTTTATTTCCTTCTTATCAAGAACAAATTGCGAATACAATTCACATACAATGTAACAAGTTGATTGTGTAATGTTAAGGGCACTTTATCTTTAACGTTACACAAAAAACTGATTGTATCGAAACGAAGGTAATGTATATGCAGTTTGATTGATATAGGCAGGTTATTATGATTATTATCGCTCGATCTCATATATTTTTTAGCTACGTATTGTAGAAATTAAGTTTTAAGTGAAATAATCTGTTAATCTGCAATGTAAAATCAAGTTATAGCAAAACTCCACAATTGATAACTATAAGAGCCATAGATAAAATAAAGATCCAGAGACAAATTAAAAAAGTAATATTGAAAATTACAGCATAATAGGTAGGTACTCTTGTTTACCAATTATGTCATTGGTAAAAGTCTGTAACAATCATTTTTTTTATAACGAAAAAAAAGTAGACTCTACATTAAATAATTAATTCTTGCGTAATTGTATTCAATTTTTAAAAAAATAAAACGATCTTAATCGATCGTACATGTCAATGTTACACGTGCGTTGCTATGCTACAGGCTGGCGAGTGAACCACGCAATTACTGGAAGGTGCCCTAAACGGGGTCTGACGATGTTCTTATCTGCTGCTATTGTTTAACACGCTTTTTTCATTCCCACGGTCGTTGGCGAGCGACGAGCGCGCGGCTGATAACGCGGTACCTGCAGCGTGTCTTAGGAATTCTCACTATTGACAATTTTAAAAGGATACAAGGATAAAATACGTACACGTTCGTACCAAGCTGAGGTGGTCCCAAACATTCTATGGTTGTTAATTTTTGCATCTATTTTGAATTTGGAGTGCGTTCTGTAAAAATTTGAATCGTTCGGAATGATTCGAATGGTTTTGAATTTGGAAGGTTGGTTTGTTTATCAAACATTGTTTCTGAGAAATAGACGTGTGAAATATTAGCGAGTTATTAACGTTTTATATAAATGTAACGTAATCTATGTATACGTGCATATATTAAACTGAGTTTAAATACAAATGATGACTGTTTAACCTCGTTTTACTTTTCGTCAATGAACATTGTAATTTTGGTCTCGGTTAATTGTTATCAAAATGTACTGTTGTCGTCTACTCCTGTTTATTCTTATTATGTACTTAGTAAACAAAATAATTGTCAATGTCATATATTATTATAGGTAGAGTTTGATATTCATCTCATGAAGGCAGAAACGCATTGTTGAATTTAAATATTTCAATGGTACAATATTAAACAAAGAGAATCGGGAGTGAAGTGCAAAATTTACCAGCAACCCACGCATATTAGAAGGACAGATATAATGTAATAGGTACATGAGCTGAATCCATTATCCAATGACGTGCAGCAATTACCCATTTAGTGTAATTTGGGGCATTGTAAAAGTGTCCAGGGCGAGTTCTCGTACATTCTCGGCGTCACACACTCAAAAGCACTTGGCAATGGATGAAATCACTACGGAGCACTGTCGGAGCGCGTATCGGACCGGTCATTTCAAATTCGGTATCGGGTGTCCAGAGTTTTCAGAGGTCGGTGTGAGGGCGCGCGCGAGCGTGTCCACGGACGGTGCGCGACTACTCGCCTCTGAATGGGCGCCGGCGGAGGGGCGAAGCTCGTCGTCTCACTCCCAGTGAGCTTACGAAAATCACCAATTGCGAGTGTCCCCTTATTAAAGTTATTTTACATTTAATACGATATTTGTTACGATTTGCGAAGACGCGGCGCCCAGGAGCGAGCCGTTTTCGGTCGAGAGTGCAATATTTTTAAGGAGCTTCCGATTGAAGCTACGGATCGCCGTGCATCCGGTGCCACCTGCTCGCACTCGAGAGGAGACTGCGCGTTAGAAGGAGATGAAGTGATTGATCAGAACGCAGACCGGATGGCGGACTCGGTTATGAATGAATGCTCCGTCCCTGTCTCGCTCGACCGTTTACGTAATCAGTCTCGCTCGGACACAGGTTGTCGTCGTAGAGGAAGTGAAAGGGACAGGAGGCGGCGTAGTAAATATTGCGCTCTGTGAATCCATCGGGAGTATTTCTTAGGAGCTTTAGTTTTTGTGTCATTATCACAAAGGGTAACCGTTCAACGTCATTCATAGAAGCTCAAGTGGCATGCTTTGTTTTAAAATATACTGACATGAGTGAAAGAAATGGAAAGAGCAATTATGTTTTTAATGGCAAATAGATATTTGCATGTTTCCTACTGCTGGGCAAAAATTTCACGACACATTGTATTAACGTGATTGCTATGGTCTACAACGCTGGTTTTTGGTAGACTTCACAATCGTTAGGGAGTTTTACGAGATCGTCTCAGAAGGGTCTTCTTTTACTTGTCGAAAACAATGATTTGCATATCAATGGGCTATCACTACTCTGAGTCTTTAGTCTAATATAAATTTATATAGAGTGGACCATAACCAACGTATCTATAGCTAAATATGTCTGACTTAATAGTTTCTTTCATTCTTATAACCCTTATTTATTTATTTTCTTATTTCAAATGCAGAAAAAATTATAAAGAATATTGTATTATTACTCAATACTTACAATAGTTAACATACGTTCTTAAAACTAAATGCAAAACGCCGTCAAGTGTAAACAAGTATGCTAACAAAGAGCGCACGCGCAGCCCAGCCTTGCCGCGCCCCGGCGATAACACCCTGCCTATACTGGTACCGCGCCTATGCCTGTCATAGTCTAGGAGACAGTCAAATTCGTTTATTTATACGATTGCTTGCTCGGTTGCTACATAACATAAAAAAGTATTAATGTTACACATATGAGTAGGTTTTTCATATTAATAGTTAAGTGTCTGTAACACAAATACAAAAATATTTTTGTCGAATTTTTGTTTAATTATTTTAAAAAAGTACCGTAGTTTTATTTTGATCTTTATAATACTTGTAAATTAAATTATAATGCATTATAATACTTGTAAATAATTTTAAATTAGATTGATAAGTAAATTTTAAATATTTACTGTATTCTTTATCTCTACCTATAGGTAATCTCCATTATTACATAAACTATGAAATACTATACTTGGTTTATGAAGTAGTAAATATTTGAAATTCAATCTATTAACAGGATATTTTGTAAAAAATAACTTTACTACTTCTAGTATTTATTTAACAGTAACTACCAGAAAACTTCTAGTTAAAGCTGAAAGCTTACCTAAGTATCCTATCCATTCGCGAAGTAACCATTATTTACAAGTTACGAATGAATTTATGTTCAGTCACTGCTGTTTGTACATAGCTTTATTGTAAGTATCTGACATTATAGAGATTGCAGTAACTTGATATAATAGGTATAGGTTCCTACTTATTATATTTATGAATAGTTACTCCATTGTGAGTATATCACCAGTCTTAAATCAAACTTTGATTAAATCTTAAATAAGCTAACTGTGATATTTAACATATTTTTTAGGGTTCCATACCCAAAAACTAACAACGAAACGCTTTTGCCTCCGCTGTGTAACAGGGTTCTATTTCTTGAAACATTCTAGATTTTTTTCAAGGAACGTGTTTGACTGAAGATGTATTACCATTTAAGAAACCAATTGTCAGCGTTTTTTAGGTTAATAAGTTTGGATCAGTAATAGGTAGACGACACTTCACTTTTTCAAAATGCATGTAGGTATCTATGTATAGCTGATATAATAACAAACATTAAAAAAATTAAAAGCTAGTTATACCGACCTCTCTATGAGCGAGTTCGACTCGTACTTGACCAAAAAGGGCATTATTTTTGTCAGTTTCCGTTTGAAGTCCCAAGAATTGCGAAAATCCTTAACCGTGACGTTGGCCAATAACGCGTTGCTTTCAAAAGTTTGGCCAAACAAATGGGAGTAACGCAACAATTGACTTTCACTAAGACAAACAGAGGATGTGGCATTGTCACCGAATACTTCGATAGCTTCAACTGTATTGTTTTAGTGTTTTCTTAAAATTACTCGCTTAGAATAAACAAAGCTTGCTCTAGAATCAAACTATGATGGAATACGTAATGTTAAGATTATGATTGTAAGTGTATATTGAATGCAAAGGGATCGACGTCCTTAGGGTTACTGGCGGTATTACAAACGATGTGGCGAATAAAACTGAGTTAGAACTAAGAATGCCTTCTTTGATTAGTTGTATTCGTCACATCGAAGATCTATCGATCCTCTGAGAAATGCACAATTTTCCTCATTAAAAATATTACTAGCTGACCCCGCGGTTTCACTCGTAATATTTTTTATTACGAGTGAAACCGCGGGGGATAAAGGAGTACATATTTAAACATAGGTAATACCCTGCTCTCCGGCGACGGCTGCCGTATGCAAAATTAAAGTAGTCTATGTTACGCCTCAGACCTTCAGCTATCTTCCAGTGAAAATCCCGTCAAAATTAGCCCAGTTGTTTAGAAGATTACCTCAGCTAAACAGACAGACAAAAATATTTTTGCATTTTTTGCAATTTATTGCATTTTTGTTAAACAAATGAAATCACAAACAGACATTTCAATTTTATTTATTTGTATAGATTAACAGGAATATTATAATGGTAAAACTAGGCAGTGGAGATTTTTTTGAAACGATAAATACACTAATCCGTATGTTCATGCTGTAGGTGGTATTACTGTCTAATCCTATTGTAGTAGTGAACGGTGCCCAACTGTAGGATGCATACATTGCGGTTATATTTTAATACCTAGTGTATTGTAATGTATATGTCTTCTAATCACTTTATCTTACTTTTATTTTTAATAATAAATAATAAAGTTATTAGATCTCTTTAGCTCAACTCCAGATTCACAAACAAACACAAAGAGAACATAAATTTATCTCTGTTCATATTTCGTCGTTTATATATCTATCTGGCGGGGATCAAACCCTGAATCTATTGCGTGTCAGACCGATACAGTGACTACTTTGTCAAGTGGATTTAAATTAATGTACAGTAGTGACTATTTAACTGAAAATTTTCAAATATCTAGAGCTATTACGGTTTATGAGCTAGATGCTGTAACAGACGGACAGACCACAGAGGCTTAATAACAGGGTTCCGTTTTTACCCTTTGGGTACGGAACCCTGAAATAGGTTAACGTATTGTACTACATACCTATTTAAATTTAAGTAAAATATCGATTTTGGTTAGTTCAAGTAGATAAGTGAATATCTGCGTAACAAAGAGTATATCTGCGGTGAAGCTCATTAATAAAGGCAGATCTCGCTACAAATCAATGGGATCCCATCGCACCATGTAACCTCTGCTCGCCAGGTGCTACGCGGGAAGTTCCTCCCCCCTCGCTTCCCCATACTCGTCCTCACATGTACATCTGTGTGTATCACGCACACATCTATGTGTGACATGTACAAACATCTGTGTGTCATGCACACATCTATGGGTGTCACGCACACATCTATGTGTGACTTGTGCACACATGGATGTCATGCACACATCTATGTCATGCACCATACATGCGTATCACTTGCAGTGACGTAAACATCGAATATGCATTTGTGTTTCAGTAATTTATTAATGACATTTGCATATGCACCGTTTGGTAAGCACAAAAAATGATGCATATAAATCTAAAAGAATGGACTTTAAGTATTGTACTAATAGACATATGTATTACTGACGGAATAATTACTAACTATTAAAAAAGTTGTACTTATAATATTATACATGGTTTATTAGTTTCTCTATAAAAAACCGGTAAGTCAATTTAATTATCTTATAAAATAATGTTTTAAATAACACATCTCGAAACTTTTATGGCTTAGAAATATTATGTTATTAAAAAAAAACATAGCAATTATATGCTTCTGAATTATGGTAAGCGGTCCTCCCAAATTAATTTAAACTGTTAACCATTAATTTATTCACCGTAGTAAACCGTGGAAGTTCGCTTGTTTTTCGATAGGATCTTTATCGCGGGACGGTAAAACAAGTCGTAATTATACATGGAATGTTACTAAAAACTCTAAGCTAACATCAATGCATAATTGTTCACATCCACAACTTACAAAGAATATTATCACCAGGTAGCGAAGGCCTATACAATATGTCCTTCCGGTATCTCGTAGCGACGACCTAAAATGAACTGTAAGTGTGATGCACAGACAAACATTTTCTTTGGAAGTTGAAATAGCATTTCGAGGAAAGTAACAAAGTTTCGTTGCATTGCATGTGGTATGGTAGGCTAATTTTTACGGCTTACTAAATAGGGTGGGTATTGCTTTGTGGGTGAGAACGAAGGCTTATCGTTTGTGATGCAGGGTTACCTGTCATCCGGTGTAAGAGGACACCGTGGGGAAGTGCGGACCATTACGAGCATGAACAACCCTTCGATATCGTATTAACATAATTAATATGATAATATAGAACCTTATCTTTTAACTATTTCGCTTCGAGCTTCGTACAGGCAATAGATTGAGGTTTATGCGTTTAAGTCTTTTGTATGTGGATCTTGAAAAGCGTCTTATATTGATTAGTGAGAATATTATTACCTTGATTTCTGAATTTGCAAGTTTATGTTAGCTTTAAAAATGTGGCTTCAAATCTGTATTTTCGTATTAAAATATATCAGTTCTCATATATTTTGACGAGCTGTGTTTTAGGACGAAGTATTTTTACTTCAATGGAAAAAATATTACATATATTTAAACTAGCTACTATGTATTTTTAAAAGAATACATAAACTTAATTTGTTTAATTATATGAACTCTACAAGTTAAATTTATCCTTGTGAAATTAATTATTTACTTTGTAAATATAAGCTGGCATAGATCAAATTTATAACATGCTTCCAATAAAAATTAAATTATTGCATCCGCGATATTTTTCTAAAGTTAATAATCAATTAATTCTTAACTGCGTTTATACCAAAAGAAATCGTAGCTATAATTTAGAAAAGTTTTAACTAAGTACTCAACCAACCGTTCTATTTCAGTTAATAGTTAATATTTTATAAACTGGATTCTGAACATAAATCGCATGTGTTAATTAATTATTATAATGGTTCACCGATCCATTTATTTAGAAACCGGCACCCGAGAACAAGTTATGAGTAAATCTATTAGTATTAAATCGCCCAAATCCAATTACGATTACACTGCGTATTTTAAGTTTTTTTAATAAACACGAGAATAAGTATATTTATGATGATGCTGAATATATTTTTAGAAATCCAGTAACAAGTGGCAAAAAACAGAACCCTTAAAATGTTATCTTGTCCGTCTGTCCATCTTTTTTGTTGACAATATGTAGATAAAATGGGGCATAAAGGAGTGTTTTTATTAGCGTAGCGAAGTTTTGCAAAAATCAAATTGGGTTGACACAGCCCATTGAGTTTGTAGGCATGTAATATAATTATAATATGCGAGTTTTTGTATTTCTGTTCTGACTTTACAGGCAAATATCGGTTTTAAAAGTAAGGTTTAGGTACCTCTAAATACTGATCAAGCGACAGTTCCGTAACGGTTAAGAACTTCATAAGTTTAAATCTTCAAGGATAACTGCAGTCATTATTAAGTTCAAATAAAAAAAAGGTTTTGTCTGAATGTTGAATACGTGATAAGTCAGCTGTGATATGTTATCAAATATCATATAATATTATAACGGTATTATATTCGGTGTTTATAAATTATGCAAATATTTCTGTAAATTTAAATTGAAGCAGAGTAATTTTTTTCTCTTTCCTATTTCCTTTCCATATGATGGTGCTTATTGAACCCGTTATTTATTCCAAAAGCCATTGCGTAGGCATTCGTCTGTTTCAAAAATAAAACATCTATCCGATATAACGGACGCATTCATTTAATTGATCTTTATTTATAATCTACAATGATGTATGATACGTCATGTAACTTTTTTGCACTTATCGCTATTAAATTTGATGTATGAGCGGCCTATTTGACGCTACCGTTATGGTTACCTACCATAATTATAAAATATATTTATATTAGTACAATGTATTGTTAAGCATTCGTCATTTAGCATTTCGAGCTCTTAGAAATGAAAAGAATCGCGGTCCTATTCTGCGTAATTCAAGCCTCATCTCCATTATTCGCAGTCTAGACTTAAAAAATCTCAAACAGTAAAATGTCGAACGGAACCATAAAAAGTTGAGTAAAAGGCGTCGAAAGGAGGCAGCGAATTTTGAGCGAAACCAGTTTAATGAGGGTCGTATTTAAATACGAAAATAAAGTTCCCACGGCGTCGCCGGCGGGAACGGAAGCCCGCGATGTCGCGATCGTCGACGCGACGCGACTCGGTATCGCGCGATCATCGCCGCCGACGCCTCGCGATCATCGCCGCCGAGCGACGCCTCGCCAACCTACAGCGGTCTCGGACCCATTCATGACTAGAGTTGCCAAGTGTCCCGATATGTGTGGGACGTCCTGATTTTCAGCGGTCTCGGGAAGCGTCCCGTATTGCAGATCATCGGGACACTAAACATTTATTCGTACCCTAAATATCCTGTTAAATCATTAAATTTAATAAAACTATAAAATACTGGAACATATCAAGAATATAACATAAAGAAAATTTTGACAGATAATTATTCAAACACTTTGTAAAAAAGTGTACTACCAAACAAGGTATATTAAAATTAGTTGCAAATCGCCATAATTTAAAAATTAGTTCAAAAAATTCTTGTTGTTTGATTGTCCCGATTTACAACCGTAAGTCCCGATTCGTATTAGCGTCTGTCCCATTTATATAATATCGGATCTGGCAACACTATTCATGACCCATTCAATATTCGCAAAAAACGAAGCCAACGAATTCAATCAGAGCTCGATATAAACTAGACGGCTGAATGTGATCGGACAGGCCTCCGCTAAAGAACAGCGTGTTTCGCGATTCGGTTATTGGCGTGCCTCATGGAAAAGAGAGAGAAGAGGAAGTGGCACAGGTGTATGCGAACCGATGTAGTCATACAAACACATATAACGTACTGAGTTACTAATAGTATTCTTACCACTTTAAAATCTGCATTTTTATTGGTTGCTTGTTGTCAACAATTAACGAGGAATGTTTACGAAGTTTAACAAAAAAATTACTACCCAAAAAACAAAATTTGTAAGCACTGACGTTAAGTAGGCACAGTTGTTCGTACTGGTCGTCGCCTCGATTCGCCCACGCACCAATTCCAGTTGTATCTTTCTTTCATGACGTGTCTCTGAGTAGCGTGAGAATATTTGTAAACAGAGCTGATTATCGCTATCGATTTTAGGTGAAAGATATTATTTAAATTAATTCAGATATAAAAAAGTAAGATGCGTACTTTCAATTTTGAATTCTGTGAAAGGACTAAATATTTATGTATATGGGGCGTGAGACTTAATAAATGCATTCAGTGTAAACAATCTTTAATAATGAATATTAAATTGAAATAGTATACGAGCACGCAGTACACATGGTCTTAAGTGGTCACTGTTGCTCATAGACGTTTGTAATTAACCTCAGATAAGATTTGATTTTTATCTGATTTAAATCAAAAATACATAAGTTGGTAAGTAGGTCTGAAGACTAAATTGAGATGTTTCGAGCAAGCACTTCTGCTTCGTAATCTTCTTAACCAGGCAATATACCGCTTAATAATGTCTTTACGGGGCACAAAAAGTGTTATAGCAGTATGGTGGTGATGAGATCACAATCGAACCACAGAATTTTCCACCACCTTTGTGTCATTCTATAGAGTAACACCGATATACTTCACTTTTAATAAAATTGTAATTAAGAGAGTTTATCAACCAGTTACAAGTTTGTTGAGGATCAATATTAAAAGAACATTTTGCATCACATTATTTTTATTAACGATAATTTGCATATTACGATTTGTCACTTCATTTTAAGATAAGCTTATAATTAACAGTTTTGTTTAATCTTGTCGTCACTTATATGCAAGAAATAAACAATTCAATGCATTTGGTATTTTTTTATTATAATCAATCGTTGCTTTTATAATACATGGTGGTAGAAATAGTCAGAATTAATGTTATTCAATATTAGTGTTAGCTTTTGGTAGAGTCAGTATGGCTCGATCAGAAAGGTTACACCAACGCAACTATTTCTAGCGTGTAGCAGTTCTTACGATTCCGTGCAAGGGTATGGATGTTGATTGATATAGATATGACGTGACCATCTTAGTCTTCCAGAGTGGTAAAGCATCTGTGATCGGTTTAAGGTAGACCTCCTGGCAGAGAACCTCCGTTAGGAGTTCGGTGTAAATTTTCATCAAACGCTCTGTGAGATGTTATGATTTCTATAATTTTTTGTTCAGAAGTGGATAGATCAAAGATAACAAACTTTAGCGAAATTATTTAATTTCTAGATTAGACATATATAGATCTACACTTGACAGAAGTATTTGAGTCTTAGTACTGTATTAAATCACGGTCCTATGATGCTCTGTTGATCTAATGTAGAAAATGTTAGCCTTTCGATCAAAAAAAGTGCAACTAAAAAGACTTTGATATTCAATTGGTTCAATGGTGATAATCAAAAAAGTTCTCACGAAAGTTATCGGCCTACATATAACTTATGAAGCGAATTACAGACGTATATGTTTAATGATTAATTAATTAATTGTTCTCAGATTGAAACTTATAATTAATTGACACTGTCAGTGTCAATTATAACACAATCATGTAACTATGTATTTCTTAAAACAATTGCAAAAAGTATCTAATTAAAGACTTTTTAAGTTAGTAAAAATGCTGTAAGTTAAGAAACGAACATATGTACATTAAGGGATCTACATGGATATAGAAAGTTTTTTTATATTATTTAGTATGGATCATATAGTCTGTTCATTTGTTACTTTTATAACAAAAGTCATATTTTCCAGGAATTGCAAAATTGACTTTTCGAAATATACAACATGTAAACGAGGTCCGATATGTTTGAGCTTGCTTTCGATAGTGTAAACACGGCCTCGCCGGAACATGCTCGACGCCTTTGTTTGCTCGTATTCTTTTACACAAGTCTTAAATGTGTTTACGTACAATAGATTGGTACTGAGATGTGTCTTGATCTATTGTTATGTATGTATATGTAACAGGTGTATAGATATATCGACGCTGGAAAGCGTAATTGCTGTAACTCAAAAATATGCAGTTGCAGAGTTCTACACAACAGCGAAAAATGTTTTTATATCTTAGAAACAAAATCTAGAAACGTAAAGTATAATATTCCTTAATTTTTTAGTTAATATGTAATTAATTAATATAATTATTTAATGAATATAAAGTTAAGTTAAGTTATCATTTAATTAATATAAAGTTACGATTTTGTTTCAAGATACAAAAAACAAATTCACTTTTGTGAAGAGTTGCATATTTTTGAGTTACACCAATTACGCTTTCCAGCATCGGTATGTATAGTATAAAATATGGGCGTTATTCTTAATCCCTGTAATAATTTGTAAATATAAGATTTAGTTTAGTATTAAGTATTTATTTGGATATTTAAACAAAAAATAACATGCAAGGCTTTATTGTCAGTGAAATTTGGTATTTTCTTAAGACTATAAAGATTCTTCAACCCAAACAATGTATGTAGGACCTTAATAAGTTATTGACACACTTAAATAATGGGTTACCAAATATGTAAACACAATTACTTATGGTGAAATTAATAATGCAATGCTCAGGATGCTGTTAGAATTGTTTTTATGTCATTGACCGGTCTCTTATAACACTTAACTTACCTATGATATTTCCTGTGACGATTAAAATATTATTGATATCACGGGCGTACCATGATGTAGAGTTTTGTATTGAAAATATTATAAGTTGTATTGGTTTATAACATATTATAATTTTATTAACAATAAGTTATGTTAGTTAAGATGTTAGAACCTTTTGTAATTTAAGTCCGGAGGGATTAGTACGTCATATACGGCTACTAACAAAAATGTTTAGCATTACTGTGTTGTGGTTTGAAAGTTGTAAGGATTATATGCTTATCCGAGAAGTATGAACTTAGTCCTCAGGAGTAAGAACGCGTGTGTCAAACAGGTAAATTTTGATTTAGCTGGGTTTGATTACAGATTGTCGTGGACATCAGCATTTAGCATCAGGTGGATTGCTCGTTCGCTACTTCACTCTCATAAAATTTCCCGTTACAATATTCACATAATTAAATCGTGAAGTTCACACAATATTTAAATATACGATCGCTTAATTTCCTGACAACGCCAATATTCAGCGCCAGTATACATGAATGATATGAATATTATGAATATTAAATAGGTTTTTGCTGGCGCACACAACCGTCAAAATTTTGATCGATTGATAGGTATGTGCAATTCTATCGTTTGCTAGCTTAAATATATTTTAGGCTAGATTTAGACTTAATGACTGACATGGGAAAATATTTGTAACTTACGATTGGAATTCTATTTTATTTTTATTTTAATCAATGCAATATTATGTATATATATTTTTAAATTAACCTTGAAACAAAAACGAATATTTCTACATTATTGCATTCAAACTTGAATTTAATATATAACAAGTTTTTACGGGAAGTGTTTCATAGAGACAAGTAGCGTTTTGTGTGAAACCAAAACTGAAGTAGACCACAAAGTCTACCATTAATGGAAATAATGTCTCAAAATAAATACATAATTCATGCTACATATTATAAGAATAGGTATGTGAAGAATCACTAGACATTATGATATATACAAATGAAACTTAAGAAAAAAATATGTGGGTTAACCTTCGACCTCTTCAAAATAAATACTGAGTAAGTGCTGTGTCTACAACGTAGACAAAGGTGGCAGTGATGTTACATATCACTTCCCTTTTTATGAATACAATGTTTTTAACACAATATTTATAGGTATCACGCACGGTACCTTCTACCTATGTACCGTGGAAGAGTAAAATATTGGCAATCTCTTACAAAACATCGCAGATTTCAATCTATATAGACGACAAACGGGATCCGAGTGAAATACAAGTACTGATTCATATGAAGTGATGTGTGTCGGAATAAATTACTGTGTGGCAAGTATCTCGGTTCATTAAATGTATGAATGATACGCTCATTGAGCAGAGGTGGGGCTGTCCATGAATGAAATCGTACTGGTTTGTCTTTACCATTCTAGCTGGTAATATGCCAGCCATCGAGCTAAATGTCAGAGTTTAAATTTTGGTGCGCATACAGGATGTAGGTTTTACATTCTAGTTGTGGCATAGTTTTTAAAACGTTTGATTGATTATGATATTGATATTAATACTGGTAGGTAATTGCACGATGTACGGTATTAAGTTAAAAAAAATAAGAAAATGCATCCAGTTAATACGATGAACATAAAAAAATAGCTTTAATGTATATAGTTTTTGATAATTGTAATTTATTTTACTCTATTAATAATAATTGTTCGTAAACAGATAAATACATATAATTTAAATAGAGTAACTATTTTGAACTGATGACGTAGATATAGGCAATATTTTTACACGAAATTTAAAACGAGACAGTTTGTCTTTCCGCTCGAAAACGCATTGTTATGGTTCCCACAACCGTACTTGAAGTGTAAAAAAGTTTTTAAAGCGATAAAATATCCAACAATTGTAAAAATAAATAATATTCATAAACCTTAAAACTATGACTCAACGTTACACTAGGTACTTCATAGGAATTCTGTGGTATTGTCTATGGAAAACCATGTCAATGTTATCTGCCAAAATCCCGCCACGCATAGACAATATAAAACACAATAGATTTTTTGTGCAATATCCAACTGATATATTTCATTCAGTTTCAAGAATTTAAACGTTGGAATGCAATAATTATTATTCCATATGGTAAGTATCTGTGCATTGTTAGATAGAATAATTTTAGGTTTTTTATTAACGTACCTACTTGTATTGTCATTTATTAGTTAAGTAAAGAATGTAAAAGGTCTTTAAACATATTTAAGTACGATGAAAGTCAAAAAGATAGCTCTAAAATAATAATATTTAATGTATGATTACTAACAATGCTACCTATCTTAAGTAAGTATATATTTGGGCATAGTTCGTGAATATACTGAAAAACAATTTGTTGCATTGCAGAAATGTATATTTTAGACTTATACATATGTAATTTAACATATATGAGAAATTTATGTATATAATGAAGCAAATTAATTATAATTTTAATATAACATATAATTTAATTAAGCCGAAAATTTCGTTAAGCGCTTACAATAATTCCTTATTTCTTATTAAAGCTCAGCGGGCGACTTAATTTAAAACGATAATTACGGAAAATTAAAATTACTATCAGATATCACGAGATATACGTATCGATACGTATAATCTCGGCCATAAACCGTGAATTACTGCTTCTATCAATATTCACTGCGGTTACGAATGCTTCAGCTATTAACGTTAAGTTGCGTTCATGAGGCATTTTAATTAAACAATATCATATGGTCTACTGTTGAGGATTTTCTTTAAATTGGACTAGCTTTCACCCCTGGTTTCACTTGCGAGGTCTTTTTAAGACCTTACCTTACTGCAGATCATAAAGGTAGGGTGTGATAATTTGTCAAAGCTATATACCTACCTATAATTGATAAAATCTTCAGGGTAGATTCTAATAGGTATAGTCACTATCAAAAAGTCGCGTATATTAGATATGATTTTTATACACAAAACACCCACAAGACATATCTACTCCACATACCTAATGTCACAAAAGTTCACAATTAATCCAAAGGAATTCTCGTAGGAAAATCCTTCAACAAGAATTCCTTGTTAATTATACTTAAGTTGTTGAATCTATGTCACAATCCATTCTTTCTACATTAGAAGATCATAAACTCTTCATTTTATTTTGTGAATATAAAAAAGGAAAGACCGTAATTGTACAGTTAATAGTATATGAAGATTCTGTCCCTTCGACGGAGGCTGATAAAATCTCGGGTTCGATAGTATCGTCCCATTTGGCTACCGTAGCGTTGACATGCATAAAATTAGAATTAAATCCTAACGTCATCAATCTATACAGCAATCAACGAAATAATTGATTGAAATTTCATTTTTTGGGTTCCGTACCCTAAAGTAAAAAGGTAAAAAGTAAGTAAAAGGGTAAAAACGAGATTTACCCTCCGCTACCGTCTGCCTCGTCACTCTATTTCATGAATTCTAATATTACTGGAGTTGAACCATAGGTACTCTTCATCCTCACACACGAAAGCGATTTTTTTGCTTATTAAAACCTTAATTGCTATAATAAATACTGAAACTAATTTGGTGGTACGGCGCACGCACTACGAGTTCAATTCGCACTTAGCCATTTTTTATGAAGTAACTTAGATGATTGCATATCATTAAAACAACCATGTAATAATGTAATTCTATGAGGAACTTACTTAAGCACTAATATTATTATTTCGAAATGGAGCTACCTTTCTAATATGTCAGACTGAAAAAAGGAGAAATGTGGTCTCAACAAATCAAGACGTAATGGAGGTCAAAACCCCAGTAGACCGGTCTCAACCGTGTTACAACATTTATAATTCGGGCCAAATGAGTGTCGCGAGCGCCACCGTGAGAACACAACAACCACCAATGTACAAAGAACCTTAGCTACCACACTCAATCTTGTTCTATCATCAAAAAGTGAATGAAACCATCTCCTTCCGCAGATCATCTTAGTCTGGCCTCTTCAATGATTTGATTCTGTCGGACCTATCAAAATTATCAGAAGTAAAGTGTAAAAACTGTTATGACTAGCCTAAATATATGCGGTTTGGGCTCTGAATGACCACGACACTTCTCGTGGGAAAAAATAATTTTATAGATAATTAATTCATTTTAACATCATCGGATATGGTTTATTTATCTCCAAAATATGCCTTAAAACTGGAATTTATTTGAAAGTTAGATAAACAAAGATTACTAATTAATATTACAATACGTACACAATTTTATAAAAATAACAATATTATATAAATACCTAGGTAACGATATTTTTTCTTAAATATAAATAGGTACTGTATCCAAATATCTGTCCCAGAGAAGACTTCCCAGAATGCTGGCATTACCTCGTTGAATAGGCTAATTCGCTGACCGAAGTATGTGCCAGAAGATAAGATACGCCTATCATGAAATCAGTTATGTGCGCATTGAACAAATAAAAAGCGCATTTCGAACACTTAAAGCTGCAAGGCGGTCCAAATTGCGCAATTTGGTAAAAGTTATACGAGCATTACACGCAGAACAAAAAGCGCGGACGTGTACACACGTCCACAGGATTGGCAATAAAATCTCCAGCAATGCTGATCATGCCCATCTATCAGCGGATTACGTTTAAGTGGTCCCGATAATATACTTTTTACATCAAGTGTCGACAAGCATTTCTGTGTACGTAAGTGTATAAGGAAAATTAAAAAAAGTACTACTGGAAGCTACAAAAAAATTGAATTATATAGTCATTTTCATCAACGAAGTTACTAAACTTGTCCTATAAAAATAAACATGCATAACACCGGATAATGCTTTATATTAACGAGGACATAAAAAATCACGTTTTCAAACTAGTCGAATATGGAGGGCCCAGTATCGACAGGTACAGTTAGCCAGCGGATAGGAAGCGTCCGGCTAAAAACCAGAAAGTCGACATCTCCATAAGACACGGGAATATCGCCTTCCGCTAATTATTTACGATATATTGCGTAACGGTGAAACGCCGGGAAGGAAGGAAAAAAACGAGTTTCGCAGGACGCGATTACAAACACCTCGGGTGACATTAATCCATCTGATGCTTTATCACGGCGTATTATGGCTCATAATGTATCAATGACTGAATCCGCTTGCGAGGTTTTAGAATCTTTATTCATATTTCGAGCGATCTCGATAAAGATGGTGTCCAATCGATGGCCGGTCAAAGTGCGCTCTATTATGTGAACGTTGGAGTGAAATTCGTTTGACAGTTGTTGAGAGCCGGTCTGTTTATACTGGTTCGTAATTAAAGATACCATAGCAGGAACCAGGAAGAGTGTCGTACTATCTCGACGTTAGCCGGAAGTCACTCGATCTGTGAGTTCATTCATAAATGAGAAACTCGGCGCGACAATGTGGTATGGCAGGTTGACGCATCGGACAATATTAGCTTTTATTTATAGGCCGCTTGGGCCTACATTGGGAGAGTTAGCATTCGTAATAATTAAGCATGAATGAAACGAACCATTTAATTGAGTAGAAATGTGAACAAACATTGTGTTTAGTCGACGCTTGATTGTAGTGCTCTATTTGGTTCGTTTTTTATGCTAGTCGTTTAGGTAGAGCTGTTGGATTTACATAAACATCACACTTAAGCTTTATTTAGTTTAACTGTTGGACTAACAGGTTGTTAAACTTCGACAGGTTCTACTATCGTCGGTTCAGTGAATGATGATAGATTATTACGTTTATGTTAGCACGTGTTAGCCCTTGGAATAATAGATATCTACGATATTTTCGATTTCTAAATCTATGCTTCTAAGTGATGTGATATTTGAAATTCCTTCTAATCGGTCGGTCCGAGGTTCGTATACCTAGCACGACTTTGCAACTTTAACTTTTCAAACATTATGTTCGTATCATAAATCTATTATCATTTAATCTAAAGGTGAAGGAAAACGTGAGGAAAATACACGAACGAAAGTTCTTTGAAACATTCTAAAAATTGGCATTAACAGTTATTAAATCCAAATATAAAAAGTCACATTAAGTACCTAGTATTCATTTTGCAGATAATCTTAATTTGCTCCTGAATAATGATAAAAACACGTTCAAAAAACAACATACATACACATTAACATTTAATTCGCATTGCTTAAACATACAAACAATTTATTGCAACACCGATAGCTTTAATTAAAATGTCATAAGTTTTAGCTTGGCCACAAATTATATCATTCATCCTGCATAATAACATAGACTTATTACACTTAGAGAAGCCAGCCTAATATGTGTCCATTGCAAAAAAGAGAAAACAAATGAAACTACCTAATCTAATAAAGTGATAAGTCAAAGATAAGTATCGGATTGTCATCTTCCTTCTTTTGTTATTTGTTGAACACTCACACTGATAGGCTGATACCTATGGCTGTCCTACTCTAAGGATAATAACTCTATGCAATATACACACATCCTGTCCTTTTCATTCATTTGCATATTTTGGTACAGTGTGTACAAATGGCACGATTATTAATTCATTTTGATTTCCGCTGTAATTAACCAGTTTCATTATGAGTCACATAATACACAAAGTTGTTGAGTGAATGGACCTGGAGGTTCGGTGAGGTTGGTACCGGATGGTCGTTGCGAAAGACATGCGAAACTGGCGCCTCGACGAATGTTAGGTATCTATGACCATTAACATCGTCAACCCATTATTGTCCCACTGCTGGGTACGGGTCTCCTCTCAGTGAGAGGGATTTTAGGCCTTAGTCCACC
>DWPV01000063.1:0-47286 GCA_018251915.1 Urbanus proteus proteus
CTGTGGTCTGGTTTGAAGGATGTGGTTAGGGAGATATACTTATCCGAGGCGTTCCAACTTACTCCTCAGGGATAGCAATCTGTGGTTGACTTTGTGTAAACCAGTGATCTTATCTGGGGTTGCTTACAGTTGTCCGTGGGCAGCAGTGGCCACTTACCATCAGGTGGACTACATGCTTGTTTGCTACCTTAAAAAAAAAAACTAACCCACACAGAAAAGTGTTTCTGGTGGTGATTACACAACGATGGTGGTGGAGTGGTTACCATACCTGTCTGACACGCAGTGGGTCCCGGGTTTGATTCCCAGCTAGATAGATATCTGAATGATGTATTAAGATTTCTGTTCTGGGTCTGCGTGTTTATGTATCCTACTGGATCCTATCCTGGAGAAAATATCCCACCTACCCTAAATAGCCTACTCTGGGGCTACGAGTGTAGAAAGCGTTAAAGTTTATAAGTTCAGAAGTCGACTAAATGTGTTGCTGCTACTAATTAATATACTGATTTAATATTGATGCAATTTTCAGGAATAAACCCATCAAAAAGTGACACAGGCATCAACAATCCACCTTTGAAAAAGACAATACCTGATTTGCATACAACAACTCGAACCAAGGAAACCACAAATGACTCTGTAACATTCACCAGTGCTGTGTCGAAAAGTCCATTAAAGTCAAGCTCTGTGGAAGATTCATTGGTTAAAACCGAAAAGCAATCACCGAAGTCAGATATTGAATATGAACCAGAAGTATTATTATCAGAACATCAAGACGGCACAGACTCGGACAGTACATATACTCAAGAACAGTCACAAGCGCTGTTGCTACTAGCTGGAATGTCAACAGTGCCAGTGATAGCACCTGGAACATCCGCATCCCCAGCAGTTTCTACACACCAACAGTCCAACCATGCAGCTATTTGTGGGGACTGTCCACATTGCGGAATGAAGTATTCAAACCAATCTGCCCTGAAGTATCACGTGAGATTAATGCACTCTGATTTGACTAATAGATTATGTTGTTATCTTTGTCCACGGTCGTTTACAATGAGAGAAACTTTTAAAGAACACATGTGGGCAAGTCATGGTCAAAGAAATTGACGAATAATTATGGTATTAAATGTGCCTTACATGTTCCTTGCCAATTGATGTACCAATTTGTGTGAGGAATAGTGGAATAGATGTGCCTTGAATATAAAAATAGAGAAGTTTATCAATTATGTCAATATAAATATGTAAGGATTTGTCATAAATACTCGAAGACAAATATTTTATTGGTAAATTATGACAGTTTTTATTATCGTAGTAAGTTAAAATATACTATCTACATAAATTTACATTAAATGTGTGAATGAATATACCATTGAACATGTTTTGATATAAATTTATATGAAAAAGGGACATTCTTATGATCTGCATATTATACAATATGCAATTATAATTATATGATAATGTTTACTAGTGCTAAATTTCACTAGGTGCTGGATATTCTTCCGTTATTGAAATGCTTATATGGAGTGTTCATAATTGCTTAATTATGATTATTAAATCATTGCGATGTTTCAATATAAATTGAAGACTGTAAAAATCTATAATAGGTTAAAAACGCTATTCGAAAGTACTTCCAAGGTAAGCTTTTTCAAAGAAACAACTTGACTTTCAAAATAAAATCTTTATATCAACTTATAAAAAGCAAAAATGTCATTTCCAATCATAAACATAGCATAACAACATACGCGCTTTTTTGTGAAATATTGCATTGTTTTGAAGTTGATAGAAATATTAATAAATTGTCGCCTGCTCTGCATATAATGTAATTCTACTGTCTCCGATATAATTCACCAAAAAGACCTTCCTGTAAGAAATTATGGGCCTCTCAGGGAACTGCCACCTAAGAAATAGGTCGGATTAGACTTAAAGATGAATGTTTTATATTACCACAATATGAAAAAAAAATTTTTTTTACGACTAAGACTACTAACATAACATAGATGAGTACCCATCTCAAGTAGATTCAGAACCATGAAGAGGTAAACTTATAGACTGAGGATAAACATAAAAAAATCGAAATAACTGCCATAATAATACAAAAAATCCATTGGGCTTATATAATTGAAATATGTAGTTGCCTTGCATTACGAGTAAAATGTATAATATCGGAAACAACAAAGTTTTTTCTTTTTCAATCTTCACGTACCTATTAAATTGCTTGCAGATTAATTTCTCAAACTGTCGAATATTCAAATATTTGTCGCTAATCATATACTGGACTATTACTAAGTATTAGAGGATATATTATTATTTAGTATGCAGCAAATAGTGATTATGGGTGTACCCATTACATCGTCAGATGATGGCCAAGACGTGGATTTGAAGAAGTCTCAAGCTAAAGCTAGTTCTATAATAAAATTTTCCGCCTTATAAATATTTCTTTCTCAGCCAGCATCAAACATTGTTCGCTTGTTGTATTGAACGCTGATCTCGCTTTAATATGCCGTTAAATGCTACAAAAATTTGCATCTGTACGATTACTTTACACGGAATGTGTAGGGATTAAAAATCTGAAATTCAAATTCATTGCAAATGGACTGTCATGCACTTTGGTGCTATGTATCATTGAACAAGATTGTGAGTCAGGTTCTTTTTTTGTTATTTGATGATACTGAATGGTTTACAGCAATTTCAAAGATAATTGATAAAAAATAAATAAGTTGTCTAAATAAATTCTATTACTGATTCTTTGAAATTAAAACGAAATAAGTATTCTTTTGTTTGTAAAATTAAAATAATAATTATTATGGGCCTATTTGGAAAGTATTAAATAATTATTATTTTGCTTTAAAATTTGTGGCAGTCTTTATTATTATTACTGCTACATTACATTGCGATACTATACATAAAACACACTTTTTGTCAATTAAACGACTTAATCATGGTAAAAATACTTACATTTTGCCAATCACAATCTTGTTAAAACAAATTGTCTTACCTTATTATTGTTGTATACGAGAAACAATTTGATTTTTTGTAACAATTGATTTTAAATTCTTATGGTATGGTATAGTATTAAGGAGATACGAAGTTGTTTTGTTACTGTTTTACCAATTAATGTGTTAAATTGTTACCATCAGATTCAGTTACTAGCTTAAGAGGTGGTTAATCGAGGCGTTATATTATTTTAAGATTATTAGGTTGCCTGAATGTTATTTCTATACATTAAGAAATTAGTTTCCGAATTTGCAATGATGTTCTCAAATGTGAAAAGTATTTATGAGTAGACAATAAAAGGGAAACATAAACCACGACTTGAAATTAGAAAGGTGTGATACATGATATTACGTTATGAATATTAATTTTCTTTTGGTAAGTTGTGCCAAAAAGAGTTTAGTTTAAGATCTTACTGTAATTATCATTAGGTATTCTGGTTTAAGTTACCGACATATTTCATATTTTCCAGTCTATTAGCCGTATGCAATCCAATGTTATTGATGTCGTTAGATATAATTAATTACGTGATAAATTCATAGTGTTTGTTGTTAAAATTATTGTGTGTTGAATGCCATTAGTGAGGATTTAAATTATTATTTTATAGTTTAAATATAAAAAATGTAGGTTAAGAGAAGAATTGCTATATTTATAGTTACTTTACATTTTATTAAGTAAATTTACTAGTATATTGTTAAATATTTTCAGAATTTTACAAGATTTATATTTTAAATTATGTTATAAATAAAAGATAATGCTTCTGTATATTGTATTTTATTTTCATTATTTGTAAGTAGATATATACCTGCATTTTCCTGTAAAGTGACAATAATGATTTATACTTTATTATTATAGTATCCGTTTTTTACTTTTATTATTTTTTATATTTACGAGCACTTGAGTTACTAGTGTTTACAATAATTTATTTTAATTTATTCTACTGATTCGAATAAATAAAATAAGTTTATTATGAGTTCTATTATATAGTGTTTTTTTATTGGAAGCAACTGGGACAGTATGGAGAAATCAATATTTACTACAGACTGATATGGTGATATTTTACCATACTTTCTCAGGCATAACAAGGCAAGCAGTGACGGAATTAGACATTTGCCGCACATAGGCTATTAAATTTTATCAGCCCCTACTGCAATTCAATTTTTTAGGTTCAGACATATCAGACGGCCGCGGAATTAGAAAATCAGAATTTGCTGCTGCAGGCCGCCCGGTCATGATAAAATAGTCTTCAAAAGTTGGCAAGTAACGGTTTAAAACAAATTTGCCGCCCCTAGAATCTGTCGACCAAGGCTCCAGCGTAGGTACTCATTCTAGTGGTAAATCCGCCACTACATTTGAGGCTATTCTCCGGTAAGACACGCATCCGAGTTGACTAAGATTGTTTACAAAATATGATTTTGGACGGCAGCGGACACGTTTGGTGAACAGGTTGCACGTTTGCTATTTCTGTATTATGAAAGAACAAAAAAATACATACAAATTAAAAGAAAAAAAATTATGTAGTTTCTTTTTTTCTTAAACGAGAAGTTTTCATTATGACTATCGGAGGTATAATTCTTCCGCGTCCTGTTCCGTGTAGTTCCGTCCGCACTCCACGTCCTGTTTCAGACCGATACGCTCTTGTGTGTATGAAACGATAAGCCATACCTCTTTCTGTCTAATAACAGCAGTGTTGATCTATGCTGTTTTGGGCTGAAGGTTGTAGTAAAGGGAGATAACTATAGGTACTTATTCGAGGCATTTCAAGTTAGTCGTCAGGGGTAGCTACGTATCAGTGACCGCCCTCTTTATCGTATGGAGTTAACTACAGAAGTCTATCGGCAGCAGTGGCCATTTACCAGATTTTACCACTAGGAGGAACTACAGGGCAGTTCGATTGCTACTTCATTATTAGAAATGTCGGGTAAATTATCTTACAAACAAAAACAGGATTGGTTAGAATGAATTAATTTTGATATCTACCCATATTGCTGATTAAAAGAAAACCATATCTTCCACGTCTTAACTATGACATGAGACGAATCCAACAACACCTAGCATACATTATGTTAAAAATGTTAAAATCCGTTAATAGGGGGTGCCGAAGAAATGGACATGTATAAAAACACTCGAAAAATATTACCTACCCTTCTTCTGACGCAGTCGGGTAAAAAAGAAGCGCGCGTGCGGGCGTAAACACGCGTGATTGAAAATGCGCATTGGTGGAATTATTACGCCTAAGATCCTACTCTTGTTACCTAAAGTTCACTGAACCTAGGTATTTCTTGTCACAAATTATATTTTACTGTAGTTATAAGTAGGTACCTAGGTACCTAATTAAATGGGAACATATATACTAGGAACCTACAATAAGTTGATACATAGTTAGGTACACAATAATACCTGAGAATTATCTGAAATTAAACAGTTTTATGTGTTTCTATTTAAGTTGAGCTATGTGAATATCACAGTTTACAGAAAAACGTGTAAAGGACGTAAGTAGGTACCTACGTCTACTATACATTTATTAAGGTCCTGGGAGTCAAAACTTACCTACCAGTATCATACTTATTTAACTGGAGTTATATTTAGGATTTTCCTTAAATTTGTCGTATTTTCCTCGGAAAACATTTTACAAGTATCTTACGTCTCGTGTCACGCGTCACGCCTTACGTTTCACAGCCGAAACATTTCAACAGTTTAAGTAACTCGCCATCGCTACAATTTTAGGCGATATTTCGCAACTCGTTGCTAAATGCGTTGCGGAACAAATCGCACATTTGTTTTGTAGCAAGCACGAGACGTAGTACGTGCATTAGGATGCTCTTCCACTATGTGCGAGCAAGTTATGGATATGATTATCACAGCTTAGATTAACTGATGCTTAGATTAGGTGAAAATAAGCTTAACACTATAGCTATAATTTTATATGGAGTCAAACTACGGTTCGTGCCTTTTTTGCCTACGTTTTTTATAATAAAGAAGTATCAAAGCCTTATGCCGTTCAGCTTATGTTAAGTGGCCACTACAGCCCATGGGCATCTGTAATCGCCTCCAGGGAGATTATGGTCTTGCTTGAGATTGGCCACAGGTGTGTTGCTACCCGAGCATTGAGTCGGAAACCCTCGAACAAGTATGTCATCCTTATCACACCAAATGCGGAGTATCCGCTATTGCTGTAGATGAAGCGACTTCGTAACACACCCTAAGTACTTTTGTACCGTAGCTTTTACCTCGCTACCCGCTTAGCTTACTTGCACATGGTGGAAAAACACCTTAAAGCGGAACAATGGGGAAGGATATGCACCTACCTACGCATTACTATGAGCAATGGAGACGAGCCTTGCATAGTGGTCGCTAGCTTCTCTCGAGTAGACTCTTAAGAGACAATAGATATCTGTTAGCATGTAGACAGATTATACGCTTATGATAATATTAGCGTTATTAACACGGGAAATGATTATTTTAGTATTTAAAAAATAGTGACAAATGTAATTAAAAGTATTGTGTACATATTAGTACCTATACGTATTTATATAAGATGTAGATAACAGATTTATGTCTCGTATCATTTTATTAGTGTCGAATATAGATCGATACTTAGTACCTATAGTTTATTTGCCAGGTACAGAAAGTAGAATTTGGCCTGATGTATCCCAGTCTATGTTGGTTGCACACAATAGAAAATGACGCGTTCCGTCTTAAACAGTCTGAAAGAGTAGCAATGCATTTGTGACTGACTGATCGAAATTCAGGCCTATATGAGCCAGGTTATAGGTTTTTGTAGGCCGCAGTAGTTACTTGACTTGAGATAAAAGGTCTATTGAAATGCTAAAGTGAATTACTGAATTCTGGTAAATACAATTAATGTAAACAAATAAGAATAGGGATATAAAGATAGACAGGATAGGTACCCTAACGAATTTCAAGATCGTAGGTAAAGTCGCTAACCGCAATTTTACTTTTCAAAATGCACTCTATTGTATGAGTACCTCTGTGGCTTATTACTGAATACTGACTGCGAATTAAATATTATGGAAATCGTGTTCATTTTATTAAGTGATATCTACCGTGTTATTAAGAAGTATAGAATTTAAGTTACTTTTACGTTTCTTACTTGAATAGACTTTATAATATTTTAAATATAATATATTGCTTTAGTTTATTTATGCTAAACTAAAGTAGAAATAGGCGTGTGTGAGAAAACTGTTTAAATTTAGTTAATATAGTAATAATAACTACTTAAACATATTTATGTCACCACATTAGTAATTTAAAACAAAAATATAAAAATTAACGCTATTGAATTGTAAATAATGAACTTATGTTTTTAAAGGTTGTATTTAAAACCAGTAGCGTAGGTAGAGCAAGTATATAGGAAGATATAGTAAAAGTAGGTACCTACGTAGGTAAGTAAATACCAATTGTTTCTTAATTTTCCAAAACAATTTAATTCATAGTTGTTAGATACCCAGTGCCTAAATATTAGAAGGTAATTGCTTATAACGATATTATTTCAGTATACATAATTAATTTGTAAGTTAAATAATTTATACACTTCTATTAACATTATTCTTAATGTATATTCAGTTAATAGCTAAGTTAGTTTTCTGTAAAAGAAAAAGTGTTATTTTGGCAGTTATTTCAGCGCTTTGAGTTATACGTGGCTATGCATTAAACCGGTCACTTGACTCCGGCTAAGCGAAGTCAATTTCGGTGAGCAGACGACACAGAAGATTCACCGCAAAGCAAGCATAGCAACGTGAACGTGCGAAGCGTAGATAGCTTGTGGATATGTGTAAAGGCGTTCTAGGAAGCCCCTTAATGCGGAGACAGCTCCGTTGGGACGCTATTGATCGTCATCCGTCGTCAGTGGCCGAGGCGCCCCTATTGATTCGCCGCAATCTGCATGATAACCCGCGCCTGGCTTCTCTACTCGCTACATTACATTAGAACACACTTATCAATAATCGTGTTACGTTGCTTCGATGATGACGTCAACGTATGATTGATTATTTTTGGAAAATAAATGTTGCAAAAAAATTATTTTTTATTTTTGTCTATAGAGTCTTAAAACAATATAAAGTATGCAATTAGTAGTAAATGAAGGTTCATAAAATTTTGAATATTTGTAAAAAAACAATCTTTCGAGACACACCTTCAATGAAGCCTCAACGATGGATTAGAACCCTTTGGTCGACATCAGACGTGTCAATCTCAATATTCTACTGTAGAACGCTACGTAGCTACGAACATTCGTAGACATATTTACGATTTCATTAAAATTAGTTATGTAAAAATAAATTACGAATATTCGAGTATAAAAAAAGTAAATTTCAAGTAAAACTTATAATCTTGTATCAGTAGATGTAGGTAATTGATTATTTCTTTAAAATTGAATATGACACTTAATTCTTACTGGTTGCTAATTACTATAAATTAGGATGAAATATTTTTAACTCCAGGTATATTATGCTTAATAGTCATATTAATTAAACTATCCTATATAATATCTTTTTGATATAAATTACATATCCCTAGATTTAAATGTTGATAGAGATAGAGAGTGACTCTACAAAACAATTGGCGCGAAGTACAAATTGAGATGCGAGTTTCAATGAATGTTATGCGACAATACAGTAATATTGATACAGTTTAAGTATTATCTATTACAGTCTTGTTACGTACAAATACGAAAAATAGTAGTGTGTATTAAATAAATAATCCAAAGTTTATGCGTGTATAATTAGTTCTTTTTTTAAGTATTTATAAACACTTTAATAACTTTACCAATAGCTTATATCCTAAGTACGTATATTTCCTTACATTTTCTTTCATAGATCCTTTTTTGGAAGTCATAGTGATGTTTAAGAAATTCTTTTAACTATTCTACGATCAGCAATCAAAGTCTAAATGATACCTATATCAACACCCATTATAGCACCCAATATATTAATGAGGTAACATAATTGCCAGTAGATAGGTAACAAGAGAATCAATAGAAATGTTATTGATCAGGCGGGAGTGAAGCTGTGAGCGTACTCGGTATTTGCCAGAGTACAGTCAGCATTGTTAATACATCCACGACTATATGTCCTCGTATGTAAACAAAGACAAATCAAATTAATATACCGTTCCTTGAATACCACGCGTTTCTTAATTTATGTTTTTATAGACTCTAATCTTATTTGGGGTTGATTACCTGAGTCCATGGACGCAGTGGCATCTTACCATCAGGTAGGCTGCATCGATCGTAAGCTACATCATTATCATTATTATAATAACAATAATGTTCTTTATTATTTTTATTTGTATACCTACTATATTTTGATTACTAGTAGTTACTATATAATTTTGTTATATATGTAGGATACATAGATACATACATAGTTACATATTACAATTACATATTACAATATACTTAGGCGTAAACCTTTAATGTTAATTAAAAGGTGTAATGAAATTTATTGTAAAATTATATTATTTATTTAAGACCTTGTCGGCATATCAATATTGATTTGTTCATATTTTAACGGTGTGCGAAGCGGTTATTCACGATAGCGATTGAAGTTATACCTACATTAGATTAAGTGTAATAGCATTAAAATAGCTATTGCTTATTATTATGTTCGTAATTATTTATGCATTATGGTAAAAATGTATACCTATCTATTCAATGGCATATATGCAAGGCATTGCAAGGCATGGTTGTGCCTATAGAATTTATACTCAGTGTCAAATAAGTCAAAAAAGTGTTAAGTTAAAACTTTATTTGAGATTTACGTTTCATAATGTTCTTACGTCTTTATTTATACTTAATTGTAATTTAAAAACTACAAACACTAAATTACATTTTTAATTCAGTAGATTTAACAGAATTATTGTAATATATTAAGAAACGCATAAAACAAGCTAAACATGCACTATGAATTGATAACGTCTTTTCTTTAAGAAGTCGGTTAAAATATAATCCTCAGGCAGAGTACAATATTGAATGAAACGATGACAATTATCGAGTTAGTTGCTCTGTTTATTAATGTGACTAAACAAAGTTTGCGGTTGAGGTCTGGTAAGCGAAGGACGAAGGGGTGATGTGTGGTGCGCCACTGATTCAATGTGGGTCACTGCCGCCTACGCGCAATTCGATAAAACTTTGCAAGTATTCACCACCAGGTTACGGCACATAAACTGAGATTGTGCGAAGCGGTCTGAATCGTTGTTAATTTGTATTTAACCAGTCTTAATAAACCCTCACCGATGAACTCGTTTAAACTAATGAAGTAAACCCAAACGCAGTACCCTTTCAATTTATTTTAATTATACTAAACATAATAATTACTTTGTTATTTTTAAATTAGAAATAAGAAATCGGTATACATTAAAGTATTTAATTACGTTTATTTCTCGAGGAACATCTACTATCAGACAATCTAGAAAGTTTTAATAAGTTTAAAATATTTTAATTTAATCATATTAGCCCATTCGGATAAGACATTTCACTTGTAGCGTCAAGTGAAATGAAGATACTATGTAGAGACAGGGAGAAAGTGAGTACTAATTAATAGTGCAAAGTATTGATCAATTGTTTCACCATGGTTCTAAATATAAAATTTCGTGGAGGAAGACAAAGTTCGCGCGCAATACGGGCGCGGGCAGGTAGTGCGGGCGCGGGCACGCGGCGGCGGCGTATCGATTCCGCGGCGCCTTCAGTCGGCGTCCGTCGAGCGCCGCGCTGCGCCGAGCCGCCGGCGAGCGGGCGTCGCCCCTCCCGCGGCCCCCGCCCTTCCGCCGCCCTCCTCGTCCGTCGAATCTCGACGTCGCCGGCAAACTCGAACGACCTCTTTTCGCTAACTAACGTCGCTCCCGCGTCCGTTTCCCGCCGCGAAACTGCGTTCGATTTACGCGAACCATTCTGGGGTTTGGAACTCGGAGGACGTCGGAAAGTCGCCTTAAAGTATTGGGATTTTGTTTTAGTCGAGGATATATAGTTAGGAGAGAATAGTAGGGTTTTATCGGGGATAGATTGTCATGTATTTGGAGCGGAGGAGGTCGAGGTAGTGTAGAGTAGGTAGCGAGGTAGTGCGAGTGCGATGCGAGCGCGTGCGAGTCGTTGCGGGCGAGCGTGGCCGGGCGCGCTGCCGGCTGCGTAGGCGCGGGTGGGCATGGATTGCTGCAAGTACGGGGAGTACCGCGGGGCGGCGCACGCGCAGTACGGCGCCGGCGCGAGCGCGGGCTGGGACGGGTACTACGCGCCGCTGCCCTACCCGCCGTACGCGCACGCCTACTACGCGCCGCCCGCGCACGACCCCTACGCGCGATACTATCGCTATGACTACCCTACGCACCACGTGCACCACGCTGACCATGCTATGCCCATGGGTTGGTATTACTCACATTTAGTTAATAGTTGTTGTTTGAATACAAGCGTATATTGTATTATTATTTGTCTTGAGAAGAGATAGGATCTTCTCAGACAAAAGATAGAAATTAGTTTGGGATAGCCATATACATTATACATCTGTACTTATAAATTAATAAAACTAAGAAAGTATTTTTGATAGTAGAATAGGACCTGTTAGTTGTAGATAATTATGTACAGTTAGTTATATTGCTAGGATATTACCTGCAAAAACTGTTTTAAGATAAACTAACAATATGATAATCGGCTTCAGCCTCCTCCGTTGTGGGAGGAGACCCGTGCCCAGCTGTGGGCAAAAAAGTTGCGACGAGTGATAACAGTTTGGTCTTGTGTTTCAGTACCCCTGTAGTACTTTCCTATTAAGTACTACAAGGGTATTAAACATACCTTTTAATTCTAAATGTGTCTAATGTCTAATGTACTAACTTTTGGTACTCTGCTTCAAAAATATTGTGTTTTAATTTTCTATTTTAAAGTGGCACGTTAGAAAAGGAATAAAAAGAAAGTTAGAAGGAGAAATTGAGTAAGTGACGGCATACTACTCACATAATAAAGGTTTTTATGTAAAATTACTGCAATTTCCAATTTTTTTAATTAATCTATTTAACGTCTCAGATGTAGGAATAAAATTAATATTTATAATATAGTTAGACTATAAAACATATATTATGGTCCGTAAATAAAAACTGCAGCATTAATTAACTTTCTTATTAGGCATGTTAATTACATTGTTAACATGAAACAAATTAGTATTTTAGTTCACAATAAAAGCCCTACTAATTAAAACGCTCACATGAAAGAGTTACCTTGTTGAACTTTACTTAATTGACAGTAGCATAATGATAACAAGTTGCATAAACTCAATTACTAAATGAGTGGAAGGACGTGTTACCGCGGAATGCATCAATAATTGTCCCTGCTGTACTAGCACTAATTCCTTGAACTAATTGAATTACTAGCGCTGTGTGGTGTGTTGCAGTTGTTTAAAATATGTAAGCGGTGTTTGTTTACCAATACGTTGAGATCGGAATTCGCACGCGTGTCGCGACATGAACAATGAAGAATGAAGTAAGAATTAATGTTTACGTTTGGGCGGATTTCTCGTCTACGTCACGTGTCGATGTCGGTGGGGAGAGTGGGGTGGCGCTACAGGTGGTCCGTGCTCGCGCCGTGGAATTGATCGTCCGCACAGCGCACAGCCACTCACCATATTGACCGGCGTGCTGACGCCCGCGTCGCCTTCCCTCTCAACTTTATACACGCTGCGACGCCACGCTACGTAAATGAGGAGTTTTCACTTTTACAGTATTTTACTTAATGCAATACTCCGAACGTCTTATAATATAAGGACTGTCAGTCCTTATTGACTTTAAGAAAAATGCAACGAATAAAATGCTTTCTCAAATAAATACGTATAAATAAAAATATATAAATTAAAACATTCTTTTTTACCATATGTATTTAAATTTAACAGACATAAATAAAATGGTAATGATTTATTAGTAAATTTAATAAAGAACAAAGAATAATAACGTAAAAGATGTTTAAACACGGACATCATAAAACTCATTCAAGTGTGGGGGTTTAAGACATAAAATTGCTAAAAATATTCGCACAACTGAGTTTTATTGAATCAAAACAGTTTGCATAATAGCGCATTCGTATTCTGTGCGTATCGTTAACAATTATGGATATTAAATTGTTTTCGTACAAATAGTTCATTTGAATATACATTTTCAACAACATCGTAAATATACATTTAATACGGTATTTAATAACGTTAAATATTATAACTTTAACATTATTTAAAAATATTGACAGTAGATACAGGTATTTATTAAAATTTGAAGTACATAGTAAATGCTCCTTTAATGTCAGTAATTATTTATCTTAATAAGTTACAATATTTTGATTAATTATATTTTACAATTATTTATTAACGTAATTAAAATAATCCTCATTAATAGAGTAGCAATAAGACTATGTGACTATGGGAGTCATTGTGTACTTTTACTTTCCAAATAATATATTTGTATTTAATAAAAAACTGTTTTCTTTCATTAGGAAAAAAGATTAAGATTCACCCACGATAATGTTCCAATATTTACAGCACTTTATTTAAATATTGTGTAAACGGATTATTTTTGAAAAACGTATAGGCTTAATAATCCGATTTCTTTCTGCACCCTACAAAACAAACTAGTAATCCTTTACCATAGCGACTTATAAACGCAAATAAATTGATAAATAGTACAAATGTCCTAAATATATATTTTTCGTTAGATTATGGCGCTTACGCATTGAAGGAGGCGCGGTCTCGGAGAGCGTTGGCGCGCCGGGAGCAGCGGCCGCCGCCTCCCGCGCAGCATCTGCCTTTGCCGCACACGGTAAGTACTTACGTAGATCTCGGTTACGTCACAGAATGGAGGAATTCTTGGAACGTTATATATTATTCGCAACAATAAAATTTCTAATACATAAGATTGATAATATGATTATTTTTTTCTTCACATTCCTGACTAGATTATATACCATTTGTTACTAAGATGCTTATAGGCTAGCAAATAAACATTTTTACACATTAATAGACAGGTTTCTTCTTTATTCTTAAATGTAATGTGATATATCACATTATAAAAATATACACTAACCCTACTTCTCCTGGTATAACATGATGTTAATAATGGAACAAAAAGTACAATGCATATTTTTATTTCACTTTGTAGAAGGTTTGTAAACTATAACAGAAAATAAATATGAAGTACATATAAATGACGAATAATAAAAGCCCACCACAAGTGACAGTAAAAAGTAATATTAATTTTATATGGACATTTAAGATAAACCTTAATATTTAATGAAAACTAAATTTAATCTAAAGTTTCTATGTACAATTTTATCTGTGTAGAGTGTCATAAATATTTTCTCCATTAACATACATAATACATGCGACGATGCATATTCAGTAGGTACATTAACCATAAATCATGTTCGAGGTATTAGGATCATATTACTCGTGATATGTTGTTACTAAATGCATTATTATACGAGTAAATAATATATCATTAAGCAATATTGTAAATCAATCATAAGTGACTTGTACACCAATTTTAAATAACACTTCCATAGAACAAGCAATCTAAAAAGGCTGATATCCTAAAAGATGCACACATAATTATCTATGTAGATAATAGTAATTATATCCCATTATACTAAAGAAGTTACGTTTATTGATTAAATATAATCGCTTAGACCTAACGTTGCCAAATGTAGGTCAGTGTCAGAGGACATTCTACAATGACGCGACTCCTTTTTATAATCTGTGTTTATGAACTAGCTTCCCGCGAAAGTTTTTATCAAATATACTCAATCCCGCCATTTTTGCAGTTAACAATAATTTTATTTTACATTTATTATCTTTAAAATAAAGTCACAAACGTCATAAACGTATTAATTATGAAAAAATAAATATAGGTATTAAAAATAAATTGCGAAATTTTATGATTGCGTTCGATGACGAGCAGAAATTAAACAGTTGTGCCTCTTTAATCGTTTTCAAGTAGGTATTATACCTATTTGATTATCAGCATGTTTTGATTATATTTGATTATGTCGGTAAAATACCAAATTAGTTTTAACTTCATCAATAAATGCGAGGTTCAGCTTGGTTCAGAAGTTATAATTTAAGAATCATTCGGGAGTGTGAATTTTAGTGACACTAAAAACATAACCCTCCTTCCGATGCAGTCGGGTAAATTTAGGGTAGACAAACAATGTTGTTTGTAAATGAACGCAATTGAACGAATAGTTAAAGTGCTATCACATCAATGGTTTATTATACGCAAATAGTATCTATAAATATAACAAATAATATCCGTAGACGCTCAACAGACAGCGCTCGTTCAGCGTACAAGAAGGAAAGTCAATTGAATATCTCGCTCACGTCGCAACAACTTTGTAAGTAGAGTTAGAAAGAAACTGTTCCGTAGGATATTTTATGGTTACTATTGGATAAGCGATTAAAAATATAAGATTTTAAATATTTTTCTTTCACATTTTCATTTCAAAATAATAATAAACGATTTGTTTTGTAAAATAAAAATAAAAAATACAATTAAAATAAAAAAAAATCAATTCCCGAAAATCTTGATGAGCAACGAAGAGTTCAACGGTATAATAATTATTCCCAAATTAGATGGTCGGGTATACGGAAGCAGTATCATACGTTTGGAAGTGGTATCATTACGGCGTCAGATTACGAGACAAGTGAGCGGCACAAAGGCGCTAATGAGGGCGGCGGGGGTTTGCGGGGCGGAGGGCGAGGCGGAGGTGGCCCATGAAAGCTGTCAGCGGTTGATTTTTCCGAGAGTCGTGGGCGCGCTGATCGATAAGTCACGTGGTTCGCGCCGAGCTCGCCACTTGCCGCTCAATAGTTAGTTAGCCTCCGCAAATCTCCCGCCACTACACTAATATACTACATGACTGGGCTTTACCTGCTTCAAGGCACTTTACAAGGCTACGCGACAAATACCAGGATAAACTAAAATCGAAGGACTTACTTCTACAACTCAACTTTTTAAGTCAATTTATAATCAACATGATTCTACAAAATTTTAACATTAATATTGACATATTTTAGTCACGATTAAATAAATTGTATACTGACATTAGAAACTCGTGTCACAAACTTCAAGTATTGCAATCTACGGAAGTTGTATAATATTCATTGGCACAAATTAATCGAAGAGTCTGCTGACGTACGACGTAGCGCCGTAGCGCAGTGTGCTACATTGTCGTAGAGCGCTACGAAAGTTTATACGCGGAAAGAAATATTACTTAGAAATTATAACAATTAATAATAATATGATTTTGGGTAGGTTCAATACATTATTGTAATAATATTTTATAAATAATAAAAATAAGTTTTTCTGATCTCATAGCTATATACTATATTTTTATAACTATATTTTTTCTTGTGTCGTGGATGTCATGGTTACATATAAAGAAGCCTACTCAAACGCCCAAACTCAGAACAGAAATCATAACTTATCTTTTACATATCTGTCTGGCCGGGGATTGAACCTGGAACCCACTATGTGGAAACCGTTATAGTGACCGCTCCATACGAGTGCGATACATCAAATACAGAAGTTAAGGCTATAATTCGTTTTTACTTAATTTATTTCATTATAAGAAGATACTAATGAACTCTTAGCTAGGTTAATTGCGAAGTGTATTAATGAACGTAAGATCACCAAACGCTTCCAAGAATTGGGGGTAAGATGTGATGGATGCAGTACTGCAACGCAAGTGCAGAGGGAGTGACGGACATCGATCGGCCGCGTCGCCCCCTCCCCGCTACTAAACGTTATCTCGCATGCCGTACACTTGTACACAATGCTCTGTCATAATACTGGAAAGGGAACACAAAAATTAGCCGGATATCTTTACAATGCGCAATATGACAATATTTTTAGGTTTAATTTTGGGTTTCATTAGTAACTTACTTTTGCTGGTAAAATCGACGAGTATCGATTTAAAAAAATATACAGTCGAATAAAATTACATTTATTTTACTATTATTGCTATTTAATTTGCAAAATGTCCGTATATGCAAAGTATATTTAATATATAATATTAAGGATTAAATAATATAAGACTAGGTTTGGTATATAAATGTTCTGTTAATAATCTGATACAATAATTGTCGAATAACATATTAATTACGATAACTTCTGCAATGAAATAATAATAATTAAAACAGTTTGTCACTCCCGAGGTCATTGTTAAACTATTGCTACGAGCCCGGTGCCTATCAGTAGACAGTTATGGAACTCTTATCAGTACGAATGTTTATATTAATATGCATGTTCACCTTTCGTAATGATTTAGATGTTTTTATTATATATTATTTATCGTATTTCAGGAGAAATTATAACTCAACTAGTATAACTCAACGAGTAAATTATTACTTAGTTAGGTTCGCGAATTAACGGGTGTGTATACCTAAAGAACATTAGCAATACACACAGCTAACATAGTACATAGACGTGGGTTATATCACGCTACGTTGATCAGGGTAATATTATCGATTGTTACCGGCAGTTCACACGCGGTGTGAAAATCTATATACTCGTCTGAGTACATGGGGCGTGCAGCGCGCCGTCGCCTGCTCCTCACTTAGAACCCTCTGAATCGATACCCGCTGAAACATACGTTCCCGCCGACGTTCTCTAATCAATGCCACACTACTTAAATGAAATACCCTCCCAGACAACTATCCCTGTCACTAAGCGCTCAATGAATGGAACACGAAAAGTTTTCGAATGTTATTTTATAGCCCCAATAAATTTTACCGTGACGAATGCGATATCAACTTCATGAAATGTATCGTAAAACACTTTGTTGGTATGCAAATCAGAATATAATATATCTAATCGATTGCGTAAATGATAACTACGTAATTTTGTAACGAGCATATACGGTCGAATTAAAAATATGTACTACAAGCGACTTCGCATAATTAACTTAAAATATAAAAAGCGTATGTAATATTTGTAAAAATTACGATAAATTAAATGGATTATAGTGTACTCGTAACTCATTGGTTTACTTACTAGCTTAAGCAAATACCAATGCATGAGCATTACCGATGAAGGTCATAATAGAATCGATCACTCATCATAAATCACAATGCAAATACATATTACAAATTAGAGTAGTTTTCAAAATCGTTTAAATTAATTTAGTTTTCATTTTATATTTTCAGCCGCCTCTAGAATGTGGAATGAATGTTCGTGGTTCCGCTTACTGCGAGCCACAAATGTGGCCACATTATCAGGTAATAATAAACAATAAAACATTTAATTTAATTTATAACACATTTGGAATTTATGTTAAATATAATCATCTATACTTTAGTATTAATTTTCATCGATTTGAAATTTGACGGAGCTTCTGTTATAAGCAGTTACATGTTATTTGTTTTTGAACGTATACAAGTAGGTGCTTAAGCTTTTAAAAATATCGAATACATAATTTAACGATATAAAATTTCGTGAATAAGCGTCCTTACCACTGTCCTTGCTATATCATAGTTATTTATTTTCAAAAATATATGAAGTTTAATGGCATGATGTCATGCATAAACTAGACGCACGACTCTCAGAAGATTAGACTTCCCGTAACCCTCCCATTACGGTGACATACTGGTCAAAATATTTTTAAATATGAATTTTATTATATTTCAGATGGGGGTCCTTGGTGGTGGAGGCTGGAACGGTGCTAACTCCGTGAACGGATCCTGGGCATCCAGAGGACCTTGTTCGAGAGAGCCTATGCGTTATACTTCTGATTGTCGCCTTATGAAAGTGCGTGTATGAATACGTATTATGTTTGTGGATCTATTGCAAATTATAAAATTCAGTTTAATTACAACAAACTAATAACTTTAGTTAATTGTTATCTTTGGTTAATCATCCTTAAATATATGGAATAAAAAAGTTTAGAAGAATGATAGAATTGGCATATGCATCAGGCATTATGATTGTTTCTTATGTGTTTATAGCTCTATATTCATAACTTATAATGCCATAGTAATTACATATATATGTACATTTAATAATCAGCTTAATTAAGAATTATGAATATCATATTTTCTGCTAATATGTAGATGCGCGGTTATTTCAGGCACCTCCGTTGAATATTCAAAACCAAGCGTGCGTGCAGGATGCAAGACCGACGCAATACCCTGTTTTCGAGGACTCGTCCTACAGCGCGGAGAACGGCGGTGGGAAGCATGCTATAAATGAATATCCCAACAGAGGAGTGACACCGTCAGAGACTAACGTGCAGCCATTACGCGAACGTATCTTCGAACATAGGGAATTACGTCCAAGCCCGCCGGAGGAGAAGCGGCCACCAGTGGTGCCGCTACCTGCATTTCAACAAGCTTTTGGGTCCACCGAGATTGGAAAGTTTGCCGAAGCGTTCAGTCGTGCCGAGGCGGTGCACGATGCTGAAGACAACTCCAATGATAACTTCGTTTACGACTCATTCCAAGACTGGGACGGGCCCCCAGATCTGCAGTGGCCCACTCAACCCGTCACACGGGAGATTAAATGCGAAGACAACTATTAACGTTGACTAGCGTTATTCGGGGCGGACGCGTCTCTTAGCTAATTTAGAATATATTTATTTCCACCACCACGTTGCCAAAATGAGTAGCTTGATATCGACGGTAACTCGGTATCATAGAACTAGGATGTGATATCAATTTTTTTAACGTGTTCGAAAATGGATCGGCTGGAGTTATAGTGGTGTGACTTTAATTCGTATACATGTTATATAATATTATTATAGTAGAATATTAGTTAGTTTATTCCCTTTAACTAGTTTTAGATAAACCTTGAAAAGTCGAAAATATAGTTGTTGACAGTATGGGGATGTGGGAATATTAGGTAGGTACTGAAAAGAATAAATAACAAGATTCAATGTGCCTTTAATCGGAAACCCGGCCGCTACACGCGCGGCGTCCCTCGCCCCTCTCCTAGACGCCAGGAATATATCATGTAATTACAATAGAAATTATAGGGACCAACGTTTAGACAAATATACACGACCCTGTCGCGTACACAAACTGCGCAAAGAACTCATCGGACACATACACGATGTTCCGCCAGGGAGTAACGAAATTTATAAGATCCGTAGTCAAATATTGATAACAAATACAGAAAAGCGTTCTGAGACTAATGTCGAATGCACTTATGATATTCTATTAGGAAATTTTTAGCAAATTGGAAATTATAAGATAAAATTTGGCGTTATATAAGAAGGTTTTACACTTATCTTTTTATATATAAAATTGGATACCTACTATAAATTTAATGTAGACTGTACCTTATCTACTATGAAAAGTTTACCAAATGTTTATCCTGATGAATATAATTCATGCTTTAGACATAGTGGATTTGCCTCAATGTCTACAATCCTATTTACCTATAAGTCTATATTTTTTCCCTTCAATGTGCGCAGAAGATCCTGATTCAAATAAAGTTAGAGCAAGTAGAGCCGAGTTCAAAATAGAGTAATGTTGATCGATTAAATGATCGAATATTTGCTTTTTCTTTAAGTAATGCAAGGGGATAAATAATAAGGTACAACTATAATTATGTATGTTTTCTTATATTTATAGATCCTACTGCGATACGAAGATGCAATCCCGTTTTGTTTTCCGCATTTGAAATGAACTTCATCTGCAATTGAGTTTATTCCGTAATGTTTACTTCCTCTTCCTCTGTAGGTATATAAGTTTTGACGGGGCCCCGAAGACGCCGCGCGGCATTTTATACCTAATCTTTGACATCATTCAAGAGAAAATATCTAATTATATTTAGGTAGTAAAATTTCATAAATTTTTAATGAGATTACTTATGAATAAAATGGCTTGTTGATTAAATAATTAGGGGTCCAATAACATTAATAAACTCTTCGTCGAAACTTTAATTCGACTCTGATCAATACTACAGTGCTAAAATATTTTCCGTTTACACTCTTGGCTAAAATTTCGAAATTCTCTGAATTTATATAGCACCTTTAGATCATTGAGATTGGACCTGTTCAGGCTTCAGAAGCCGAAAAGCTACAGTTCTTCGTGGTTAATTAGTATAGCAGATTCAACCAAATTATTAGTAGGTATTTAATTCCTTTTAAGCTATAAAAGTATTGCTACCGTTGTTAGATAATATCGCATCTAATATTCACAACGAATTGTTTTGGTCAAATCAGAAATGCTTTTAGACAGAATCAAAGAAATTTGAGTGCAAATAATAATCCATATTTAACAGAAAAAATAAGGAGTGCTTCGTCCTTTGTCAATAAAGGAGAGTGTTTGATATTACAAGGTGTGTTACAACAAAAACTTCCATGCGTCTTCATTTTTATAGGGATTAATCCTACGAGTGTTAGAATTTTTCATCTTCTTTCGATAAAACCGTTAAATATTGGAGTGCCTTATGTAATTTAAATGATATGAAAATAGGTGAATGAATTTTATTCTAGTATAATTTGATGGAACACCATATAGATAATAGAGTAATTAATCTTCTTTAAAACCAAGTAATTCATTAATTCGTAGATGTGATAAAAAAACTTATTTAAAGTTATTTAACATTTACATATATATGGTGTAATAACATGCATATTATATAATGTTAAAGAATAGTCATGGTGTGCGATAATGTATTAATACTGAAAAGTGTTAAACGTAATTTGTTAAAAATAAAATTAATAATAAATAGAGTATTATATTAAGGTTGATATTTTGTTTAAGATTTTATTGATTTTCTAAATGATTCTTATTACTTTATCCTTTTGTGATTAATTGCTGAGAATGCATAATGTAAATCTAGATAATAGTCAAAATTGAAGTTTAGTCAAGTCTATTCACTTTCTCTAAACTCTAATTGCAAAGCTAAGTTATAAAAGTTGTCTTATTCAATCTTCTTCCACATTAATAGGTAATAATTATTAGCGCATAAAGCGTGAAATTCCTGGATTGTGCAGGAAGAGTTCAAATGTCAGCAGCAATTTATTTGGCAAAAATAATATCCATTAATGATTCTTTACATTAGTGTGTACTCGTACAATTTTCTTTGCTGCATTACCTGAACTCATCTTGTATAAACTAGGGTGAAATTATTTATTATATTGTATTTAGAGAGTTTAAATTAATCCGGCTCCAGGAAAGACAGAATGTCCTGATATTGGAATAGCAAGTGACGCTTACTAATGACGTTATATATAATTTGGGAAGTAAATATTAAAGTCCGATATTGCTATGATAGATATTCTCCTTAATATTTCTTGGAAAAATACAATTTTATAAAGACTTCATGGAAAGCGGGCTCTAAGAACAGCATAAAGAAGAAGAAGAAGTAAAGATCTAAGTAGGTATAGAGGAGATTAAAGTACGATCAAAAGTAATCAAACATTAAGCAACTGAAAATAACCAGTAAATTCAATCCAGAAAAGTTCTTAAATTCAGCTGCAGACTTGGTCGGATGTTTAGGACTCTCACTGCTCTCACAATTAAATATAACGTCATTAGTTTTTCAATAAGAATATCATTACTTGAGTTTGATAAGCTGTCTTATAAGCTCTGTTTGGTTATCATTATATAGAGAAACGTAGTCTGTGCCACATAATATAATGTATATACAATATACATCTCCCTAGATAGTCCTATTGTTATTTATTTTAGTATTAGAATTTATAATTTATACTGTAGAGTTGTACAGTACGTAATTTTAAAATGTAATACCTAAGTGTTTCACATATAATAGAGCTTCCCGTTTGACTATCCTACAATTTTGTCTACCATCAGTTAGCTATGTATGAAACCCTTAGAAAATACGCAGTAATATTTTATTTATTATCTAAATGTAATTTGTAATAAGTAATTTTGGTGTATTTTTGACGTCTTAGCTATTATGAAAGAATATTTCACGAGTCTCATAAGAGTACAAAATATCAAAACATGGTAATTATAACTTGGTGGTTAGGAGTAAACCTAAGTAGCTACCATACCAGGAATGTTTAACCGTAGGTACATTTAAGCTTTCAAATGAAGTTACATTGCACTATTATTATTTGTTTTACGAATAATTTTATAGTTTCATCCTAATTTTCATGCCTTCTTATTACATACTTTTTTAACAAAATGTTAAATTTTTAAAATTGATATAAATGATAAAAATATGTATCTATCTAGTATTAATGATTATCATTAACTTTGTAAATACCTATTTAATTATTGTTTCGAATGTTCCACTCATATCAATCTAGGGAAATTGTTTTATTTATTAGCAAATTGTAAAACATTGATTCCGATAACACTGAAATGTTTGGTTTATGAAATCGATGTACGATTAAAATAAACACATTTTACCGAAATGTTATTTTCTTTCACCGCGCCCTTACGAGATGAACATTTGTTATTATTTATTTAACAAAAAAAACAGAAATGGGGTATTTAGTAGTAGGTAACTCTAAAATTTTATAAAATATAAAAAGTAATGCTAGAAATATGTAAGAATACATATATCTAGCATTATCTATATTAAACCGATATCACATTAATTACATAGAAAATTGATATTCATCATGTTATGTTTTAAGGCTAGTTTCAAATTCTAAGCCTATTTTGAGAAATTTTGATATTTATATAATTATTGATAAAAATAATTGAGAAACATTTGCCTCGAACGAAATTTGCTTTTAATAAAAACAATATAAGTGACAATCTGTTATTACAGATGAAATATTTGAGAAAATGTAGCCAAGGAAAAGTTACGATATAATATTATACCTCTGGACTATTTATTGGTCGCGGTTGGTATTTTTTAAATTATTAAACGTAAGCCGTTTAGCTTCGATCTTACCTGATGTTAAGTAACATGCAGCCTAGGATGCAGTACGCTTACCTAAAAGAAGCCTATTCACTCTTTTCTTTCTCTCATTCTCTGAATTGCGGGTATTGCTATGCTTTACCTACTTAATAACTAAATGATTCTCATTTGTGAAACTATACAATTTTATTGTCTAACTATTATTTGTATTGATAGGTAACCATCATCATCATCAAAAGTTATTAAAACATATATTCTGATGTATGTTAATATAGTTAGTAATAAACTATACAACTGCGACGTTATTTTAAATTTGTCCTTCCATTTGCTCTCTACTCACACACAAACACGTGTTCTAATTCGTCAAAAAATACTTATCTATAATTATAATATTCTGCTATTTATATCATGTACATTATAATACATAAAAATCATAAATTGTAGAATTGGCTTCATAATTATAAACTAAGGGATATAAGACAAGGAATTGTAAAAACAAAGACAGGTTACATTTTATATTTATTCATAAGCAATAAAAAGTAATTTTCATATGTTTCACAAAATTGAACTTATTAATACTTAGGAAAACAATAGGAATACATCAATTTATAAATTAGACTAACGTTGCTGGAAGCCACTAAAGGATGCTAGACTTGGTAATCGAGCTAATTAGTAAAATATTGGCAAACTATTATTCCGAGTAGCGCAGTGGTTGCATCCAAGAATTTCATGCACTTATCGATTTTATATTACGTAAAGGCACTTTTCTTTTAGGCTTTAATATAGTTTTCTCGTAAAAAAACATCATTCTTGACTTTTCTCAAGACGATTTTACAGAAGATACATCCAAATTGTATTTAACAACATTTCACTTCACAATTTTTAACATAATTGTTATGATTTCAAAATCAAAATATTAAATTATAGTTCAAAGACAAAAGAATTGTCTGTTCGCACGTTACGCACGATCTTAGTAATAGTTTACCAAAAACTTTACTAATTACAGTTCATAGGAAATTTATTATACATACCATACTATAATACATTGTTAGATATAACTCAATACAAAAATTAACCAAGTCGCAAACTATACAAGGTGAAATTATAAAAGTACAATACTTATTATAACATTAGTTACCTTCGTATTTTACTTCAATAAGTCTTTCTAAATATTCATTCATTTTCCTACATTACTTTTCAAATGTCATTGAAGTATGAAATACAATCGCAATTAATGAGCTCATTCTTCATTTCATTTTTCACTCATATTTGTTTATTCATTTTATTAATTATATTTTCTTAGTATAACAATATCTATAAATTGATTGTATAAGTTCGTAATTATTAAATTCGAATATTTTAACATATGTATATTAATAAACATGTTTTATTTCAATAAATCACGAAACAATTTTAAACGATACATAAAATTTAAAATATAAATGCAATGTGTATGTTCGACCACAATAATAAATAATCGCAATATCTACATATTAATTATTAATATATTAATATTCCAGATTACTGTAAAGTAATGCAAATAAATATTTACTTGAAACCACGATAAATCCGCTGAGTGTTTAAATATTCATTCCATCGATGATGTGTTATAATATGATGAAATTGTTACCACATGATGATAGCCTCCACAAAGTATTGTTACTCTTGGTAACTCTTGGTTTTACTTTTTTGAATTGAAAATATCAATTAGAGTTTCAAAAAACTCTACAAAAACTTACAAAAGCAACTAAACTAAGATTTAAACTAAGATTTGCAACTACGAAGTAGTTGTTATTGAAAAATAACTAATTACTTTATTAATAACGAGTCTCACAACATTTATTGAGAAGGCAAAGCGATATAAGGGGCTGAAGCCAGAGTTTAACTCGCCCATATGGACAATTGTCCATATGGGCGACATATAATTATATGTTGCTAGTATTCACTTCATTTCTTTTGCCATTATGTTTAAACAAATACACGATTACTATTACTTCGAATTGGTACTTTGAATATTTACTCTTCATTATCAAACTCCGCGGTATTCATTCCTTAGGTATTAGGAATTGGCAACAGTTATCTAATTAATATTTTCGAGATTATATTTCGAGCCCTTGAAGACGTTTAAGGTAGATTATACCGTATTGCCAATTCAAAAAAAAAAACAAGTCGTTAGACTCGACATGAAATGTAGCTAGAAAGTTGCTAAACTGTATTTTCCATTAGTCGAACAAAGAATTTGAAGATTTGAAGGCAGAAAATAGCTCACTTAGGCTAATTAGGAATTAAAATCTTGCCTTTAAACCGCTATTGCCGCTATTTTTTACCCCAAAAGTCGCTAGAAAAGTCGCTACATCTTGTTTTGCGACAAACAATTTTTTTGGTCGCTAGGCCCTAGATTGGGGCTTTAGAAACATTACGAATGTTATTCTAGCAGATACAGTTTTATCGTGGTTTCAAACAATTGTATCATAATTTAATATCATATTTTATATTTGTATTAATTAAACAACCATATTGCTATTAGTCAACGGGTAAATAAAAACTCAAGAATACATGTTTTACCATTTTGCCTAACCTATGATAGAACTTTTGAATTTGATCACGAAGAGAAATTATTATCAAAACTACCTAGTGTACTTTTCCATAGGGTAAGTGCATTTTGAACTATAGGGTAGTGAATGCTTTTGCCAATGTGATGAAATTAATCGCAAGTAGATTACAGCTAACTACTCTGACAATATATTTATTATATTTATTCAGTAGGCATATATAAATGTTAACAGTGAGTAGTAACAAGCATAGGTAACGATACTCGTACCTAATTTTTGGCACTGGAGACCTTATAGAGAGTCAGTTAAAACGAGCTTCCCCTCGAATATTCAAAACTAAAAAGGAATATTTTTCGAAAATAGGAAGGTAGAGGTACAAGGTAAACATTTAGCTAATTTTGTATTTAAGAGTTGATTCTTCATTATCTTGTAGATAAAGTATGAAGTCTGGTGCAAAGTGTCACATGATGGTATTTTATGGATTTGATATTTATAATGAATAATTGTTATAAATCATATATTTAAAAATAATATAAGTTATTTCATTATTATAATATTAAATGTTCAAAATCAGTACAAGTTTAGAAGTAGTAAGTACACGAGAAAAAGTATGTAAAATATTACATTTGCATCAACACTTTTATAAGTGCACGGTAATAACTACTTATGTCTTTTAATTTCTTTATAATTCATATAAAGTTTTAAGAATCCCGCAGACTTTCTTTAACTACAGCAGATGGTGAAAAGCAACTCTTAAACACCGTTAAAATATCATATCAATGACATAACGAACTATAATTCTTGTATTACTATTGGTTTTACAATGATATTGTCTTTATTTGTAATTAAACATTGACTTACTTATGAAAATTGATGGTGGATCTAATATAAAGGAAACTTAATGTCTATCAAATTGATTTTGTAATAGTCGTATAATATCGACTGTAAGTGGAACTACGGGGGTGCAACTTTGCACTATGTCATAATATTCGTTATTTTAAAATCCAATAGTCTTTACAATAATTTAATATATGCGTATCTAAGACATTTTTTTTCGGTGAAGTTTTCTCATTCCTAAACCTCATTCGAGCCATATGCAGTCTTATTTGTTTTGGATAACAAAATTAAAAATATTGATTAAAAACTGATATTACTGTAAATGGTATAAATACAGACGTCACTGAAATTTGAGCTTTTGACAAAATAAAATTAGTGAACTAATCTTGAATCTAAAACCTTTAGAATAAATCCATTAAATATAGTATGTGACTGAAGATAATGTGGCTATGGAAAATAAACCTGTACCAACGTTTTAATGTAGACACTTCCTCGACTTATCGTTTCCTTTCTCGAATTCTTGGCGTTTCCTTTCAAATTATTTGGGATAAACTATTTTACAAAAGGGTCAAATATGTATGTGCTTAACTATGACGCCTATCATATGACTAACACCTCCCATACTCGTATTAGGGTAAACATGATGTTGCATTATTTCCATAAATCTTTTTATAGAAAACAGATACTTTCTAGATTAAATTTACAATCCATTATATTTCCGTGTACAGAAATTTTCTATCGTGGAAGAAAAGTCGATACTAGTATAGATTTGCATGACTAATATCGAATAGGCTTCTAATTATTACATTTATCGACGCATCTACTCTCGGCCACGGTGTTTCAGATAGTTAACATTATTCGATGATTCATACTCGTTTTCAAGACGCTTTCGCCTACAACAATATTTTTGGTATCGTAGAAGTCACTCCAGATATAGACCCATCTTCAAGATTGCATTATAGTGCTTTATATTTGCGATCTTTCGAGTTATCTAGATCCCGAGATAAAACGGTACACGCAGGAAGATACGAGCGCGAATCGGTCACCGATTAAGGATGTACTCGCTCGACTTCCGATTTTAGGCAGACTAAATGAAAGGTGAGCAATGAGGAGTATGCGGGTGCGCAACGAGAGCATCGTAGAGGGACTCGTGAGAGGAGAGCGGAGGAGGAGCGGTCGAGGCCTAGTGGCGGTGGTCCGGCGCGAGCGACTTGCGGCTGGCGGAGAGGTGCGGCGCGCGCGGCGCGGGGCGCTGCGAGCGCGGCAGCGTGGTGGGCGCGCCGGCCGCGCTGCCCGCCGCCTCGCTCATCATGTCGCGCGGTTTCCACACGGGCGATCCTACAACACACCAAACACCGAACTCTTTTACGGGGTCCCGCGGCCCCGCGCGAGCCGGGCGGCGGGGCCGCGGGCGCGGCGCTCGGGCCTCGCGGTGGCGATTTGGACGCGTCATCGTACCGATCTCCGGGATTCGCGGGTTCGCGAAAAGAGTTGAATGTTTGATGAATGTTGTCGGCGGCGTGACCGTGGCGTAAAAAGGAGTGAGCGAGCGTTTGTCCGTCCTTCCCTTACGAGGGTCGTGTCCGGCACTGTTCGTCGTCGGTCCGAAATGATCCGGTGTCGGTATCGTTATAAATATTATCTCCGATTTCAGAGACGATACCGGGCTGATTTTGGCCTGCAAGCCCTACCTCCTTTTTACACTACGACATGACGCCCGGTAGAAACCTCACGCATGTGCGCCCGACCCCGTAAATTAAAGATTTAAATACGCAGTATAAGAGGTTCAGCGTATTTTAAAAGTAGTATTAAGAGTAGTAGTTCCGGCGGTCAACATTACATCGAACATTCAAATGAAATTATTAATTACCAATTTTATGTAATACATATAAGTTTCGAGGAGCTTACGAATTACATCTAAGCCTACTGACACGTATAATAAGTATAGGTATTATTATATAAGGTGCACCAGTGAGTAAATTTAAAATTTCATTCTACACGAAAACACTAGTCATTATAATTAATGGGTTGCAATTTGCCAGTGCATTCATCTATTAATAGGGAACACAAATTTAGTGCGCAGCTAATATCTATATTTCTATTTGAAGGGTTTACTACTTTTATAGTTAGATATTAATTCAGTAGTATATTTATTAGTGTATTTAAACGCTTTAGGCTATCCTATTTATTATACGAGTTAGCTCAATAATTGAATAAGTATATCGGTTATTATTATATTCGAAATGTAACATGCACATATATTGATATAGGTGTTTACACATTTAGATATCATATAATGATTGAATATTATAATGCTAAAATGCAGGCTGAAAACTGACGTCACGAACCTATTTTTTATTCCCTTCTCAAACCGTAAATTATGTTAAGGATTTTGGAATAAATTGAGGGAAGTTTAACCCATCTAATGAATATAATATAAACTTATATTAAGCAGGCATAGAGAGAAATAACAGAATAAATTATTTTAATTAAGTATAAGTATTTCGAAATGGAAGACTTAATTAATGGTACAAATCCATGGCAATATATTGTATTTACCTGAAGGAATTTGTAATATAAACAGTCGATGTGAAATTAGCTACAAGAGAAAAATATGGGAAAAAGTGATTTAGGATTAACATCAGTACGATTCCACAGCCATTATCATGTAATACTTAGCACTTGGAGGTATCTAGATTAATTGTGATTAATATAATTATGTATTATAGGTATAATAGACGATTCTACAATATTAGTACACATCTACATACGATACTTTGTTTTACACAATCTAAGCAAATAATCAGATCTCCATAAAGAGGTTACATGTCATGATTTTTTTCAACTATTTGAATATTATAGGTCAAAACCATTACGTATACGTAATTTGAACCTTACTTTTCTTTATATCCGATAGTTATACCACGTAGACAATAGTTCATTACAGTGGTTGTTTTCTTTAATTGGTGTTTTTACATATAGGTCTAGAGAACTTTAATAAATTACTTAAACATATCAATAAATTTGAAATAAACTATCTAATTTTAAATTACTAATCACCATTCTTTAAATCATCACTAGTCAATTCCTTATAGCGAGACAAGTTTAGTATTCGCAGCAGTGGCAGCATCTCCATTCCTAACCTTTCATTCAATAGTTAATGTAAAATGAGTTTCAAAAAATAATATAATAAATAATTTGTTACTTTTAAAATAAGAAAAATATTTTAAACGTGAATCTGGTTGAAGTCGCTTTTCTCGCAATGCCGGGAGGAAGGGCAACGTCCGCGCTCGAGGCTCATATCGTCCAATGTTTCGACGCTGCTGCGGTCAGACGAAACCAGGATCGAATGAGTTGTCATAGATTTCCTTCGAGCTTTAGGGAACTTGCCCTTCCCCTTATGCTAGGAGGTTTTCGACTGTTTTTTCACCGACAGGTAACATTGCACGCACGTCGGGTGCTCGATAGCCTTAGCGATGGATTCCGTGGATTTAGACACGACGATACCCATTTTCATTGCTTTATCCTCCGCTTTAGCTAATTGGGAGTAATGGGTCATGCGATCTAAGGAGTTTGTTCCGAGTCTAGCTAACTTCTCACCGCTCGATCTAGAGGAGCGACGGCTGACGTTCGGAGACTTGCAAGGGGATCTATCGAAACTGGCCTGGGGCGTTCTCATTATGCCTTTTTTTGGAGCCGGCTTTGGTGATTTCGCTCTATCAAGACTGCTCTCGCGTGATTTCATAATACTTCCGCGTGGGGATCTGGATCCATCGAAACTTTGCTGTGGAGAGCGAGATTTGTCGATGGATTCCCGCGGAGATCTCGGTTGATCGAAGCTTCCTTTAGGAGAACGATGCAACGTCTTCGAATGTTTAAGACTTGACTTGTTTGGTGACTTGCAGATTATTACTTTAGTAACGCGGTCTCTATCAGGGGAATGATCCGTCAAACGACTGGGCGACCTTTCTCTATTAATGCTGCTGCCACTGCCTGAACGAATCACTTTTATTTTTCTGTCTGCAGACGAAGATTTCCGCTCAGGTGAAGACTTGAGGGATTGCGACTCTTGCTTACCTAGTTCCTTGACCATAGTGGGCTGGTACTGTGTAGGTTGGTGAGAAGACTGAATGAGTCGAGCCTGACTGCCTGTGCTGCCGGCACTCAATGTAGAAGTAGTGCTGTAAATAAATATTTAAACGTACATGAAATTGCTTTACCCACACAAATGCTAAAAGGGGAAAGCACGGGACATATGTATGAGTAGAGATAAGCGGCTAGGCGTAAATTTTGAGAGATATGAATGAGTGAATGAACGCAAATATCAATTCGCGAGTGTCGGTGCATTGTGTTGGCACTGTAAATATAATGTGAGCATTGCCTTTATTCCACACAAAAGTACCCATTATGTTGAAGCAACTGTAAACGAATTAACCTTTATCATCGTCGATGAATATTCATAAGCATTAATGTATAGCAAGCATTTCGAAAACATATGATTATATTATGTTTTCGATAAGTATTATAAGTTTTTCATTATTTGTGTACCAACGTCAAATAATGTTATGTATTGTAATCAACAATCTAAAATTCTTTATTTCGCCTTGAAACTTTTCAGTTCAATATTTTTTCAACTTTCGATTTTTCTTATTTGGTATCGTCATAAAATGTTTCTTTTCAAGTGGGTCCTAAACGTCCATACATTCATAAACTCCTGACTTCTTAGAGTTAAAGCCCATCGACATATCACAAAACTCAACCACCAGTGCCTAAACCTAGAAGCGCAATGCTCACATTACATTCGGTCGGTGTGTCTGGATCTGCCCCATACATATGGTACCTGAGGGTGAGGTGGTTGGGGGTGCGGCCTAACCCTCGCTTGGCTGGCGGCGGCGGCGGCTCGTCCTCGCCCTCCGACTTGGAGCCCTCCGCCTCGGTATCCGCGCCGCTCGTCGCTCGCTTGCTGCTCTCGCCGCTAGATGCCTCCACCGCTGAAACTGACGTGTCACCTATCAAACGACATTAGTAGTCATCATACATGTATATCCAAAAGATTACGGTATCTAAAACAGTGTTATTAAAAATAAAAGATTTTCAAAAAGATTTTCATAGAGATTTTGGAAAAATCTCAAAAATGCCTATTCTATTTAATAATCATTAATGCATATTTAATAATCATATCATGGCGGTGGTAAATGAATTAGTTCACCATCTTACGACGTCCGCTATATTAGGTCCGCTAAAATGGAGTCACTAAGCTAAATATACATTTTTGTTTTAAAATAAACACAGTAAACAAGCAACCGGTAGATATATTAAGAAATTGAATGTCATTATGAAGTCATGTAGACAATGATTAATTATTCTCATATTTTTAAGGTAACAATACTATACATTTATTGTTACGATTCAAGAGTGCAAATTAATAACAATACATTTAATAAGACTCGTTTATTTAGTGTTAATATTAAAAAGGAAAAACTATAAGCACTATCAAGAAATCATGAAAGCAATGACTAACCTGCGGCCTCCCCAAGGACCTTGCTCCTAATCCTGAATGACGGTTCGTCAGACGATATCTCTTGCGGGGGCTCTTCAGCATCTTGAGAGTTCTCGCGCGACAGATCGCCCACCTGTTGAGGGACATGATCAATTACTCTATAACTTCATATATTATCTTTGAGTGACGTGAATTTACATGCTATGCTGTAACATATATACAATCGTGAAGACTACTGCACCACAAATGACCCTATTCAAGTAAAATTCTCGCTATGAACTTCTAAGAGCTAATGAATTATACATGAAAAATATATAAAAGTAATAAATACCTCAATATTGCCAGCTGAGAGCCGCTGTCCAGTTATTTTAGGCTTCTTTGTCTTGCCCAGAGTTTGAGACCCTTGCATTACCTGTACCTATTAGATACAAATAAATTAATATCTCTATAATTTATTCAAATAAAGATAAAGATTAAAATTGTGTGTCAGTATTCTGTTAACAAACTTTTGTTAATAGAAAAAGAAATTTTTAATATTATTATTTATATTTCAAGTATGTTTTATTTGAATAAGCGCAGTACTTTATTCCTGAGTCTTTAAAATTATGCACAGGTTTATGCTGTCCGTATTCAAGCAATTCATAAGAATCCTGGAGTTATTCAAGTGGGTAGTCAAAGCCTCTCTAGGTAAAGGCTTCTCTGAAAGAGAGATTACAGAGCATTTTCCACCACGATGCCTTGCTATCAAGTTTTCCACGATGCGTTAGATGCTTGTGTGCAATTGTATTCATTTTTTTAACTGGTTAGGTATGGAAAAGAGTTGCAATGTCCCAGGAAAAGCTTATTTGGTTTTCGTTTAATGGACTAAAGGAATTTATTGTCATATTTTGGTATAACAGAATCGGATACATATATATTTTTAATTCAGCATATTTCATGCTCGTCTACCTACTTGTCGGATCACATAACTAAGAAATTTGGACTGGATGGACAAAGAGATTTGAGCTCCATTTGTGTTTCAAAATGACTAAAGCCTTTAACAGCGAACGGAAATGAGTTGAATTAATGTTTACCTGTGTGTTTTTCTAAAAAACATACAAAGTAGGTATGTGAATATCAGCAATATAATCTAAATCCGTCTCATTCGTAGACGAGACTCGTATCCTTGCAGTGGGACCGTAATGAATCGATAACTTGATCATAATGGGTCAGTAAACTCCTCTGACCTAGTAAAATATGTAGGTGAAGTCTAGTACTAAAATCATAAAAAATACGAGGTTGTCTAATGTCTTTGTTAGAAATCTTGGTTTAATACGTAATAATTATAATACAGTATCTACTTAAATAATATGAGTCTCGCATGCAGAATATGCTTGCATCCATTGCTTGGCATTATTGGCACTAATGCTATTTTTATTATTATTCCTGAAAAATTACATTGACTTGAACAATTATATTGCTCAGTCGATTACCTCGTGTAAATATTTTCTTTGTTCATTACCCATTTATAGGGATATTTATCTTTTACACCGAACCAAGTTGATGTTGTTTTATAATATTTATAACGATTTTATATGGTAGTACGACTCAAACCTTTTCTACTATTCCCTGAAAACTTTTCTATTAAATATTTAAATGTTATTTTTCTCTAAAATAGCTAGAAAAAAGTAATACGCCCATAATATTTTTTTTGTTAATAACTGTGTTATTTTTGGTTATATGACAAAAATTGTAGACAATTCAATTTGGGACGCAAAATGATTTTATACATTTTCTATCCGACGAATAGTTTTGATGGCAGCCGGGCAAGGGTTGCGGTGTCGGAACATAGATTTAGACTTATTCTTACACCAAAAAAATAAAATCGCATCCTGTGAGCTTAGCACGCTAATCTCATAAATTGTAGTATTATAATAGACTAAAGAGTATTAAGTATATGATGTCCTTGCAAAACCTGTGAATAATCCAGCCATACCTGATGCTTCGGGCGTTCACGGTCAAGCGTATGCGCGGAGTGATGCGCGTGCGCGTGCGGCGCGTGGGGCGCGCGCGGCGGCGCGGGCGCGGGCCGCGAGCTCGGCAGCGACATGTTGCGCACAGACTCGCGGATTATCTGACGGATCGTCTTCAGAAACGCGTTGCGGAAGTCCGCCGTGCTGATGAGAGAACGGCTTTGGATTTATTTGCGATAAGTGATGATGCTTGATAAATGAGCCTGCATCTTTATCGTGAAGCACATTATAATAAGGCTATAAGAAGATGATAATCATCCTTGAAGTCCTAGACGCACGATATTCAAAGAATCGATGCTTTACCTAACGTTTAACAGAATATTAAATTTGAGCAATATTTTCTGTTCATTAAATACCAATGTGTTTCAAAATTTTCCGTCGGTTTAATATTATTCAATTATTGTTATGAAGCGTCCATGGCTTTCCGGATTGCGATGCGGATTGCAATCTACAAACTTTTGTAATATTAGGCGCAATATGAAATCGTACGAGTGACCACTAGTGGCTCCATTTGATGTGCGCTTCCCTATTTTAAAAGGCAGCTACGGATTTCGATCCCGGTTGATATAATTGAAAAGCAGAAGTTTAACCTTATGAATGCACTTATATGTATCCTTAATGGATTCACCGATCAGTAATTTAAAGTTTAAATCGTAAACTTGATTACAATTTGGCTTTAACTCTTTTAATGCTGGATTCAAATTCTATTCTTACCTTAATTAATTTACCTACTACAACTTTTGTAACCTCAATTACCAAATTAACTGTCGTAAATAACTAGAATACACTGAACGACAATAACTGTTATATTTAAAAAAATGTTTTTAATCACTACAGTCCAAGCGACATACCTACTTTCGTAATGTTTAATCATTTTTATGTAAATTAAAGACAAAAAGTGAAATATAAAACCTCCATATCCAAACATACCTATATTTCCGACTACTACTAATGTCCGTAATGTTTCCGTACTAATGTACGATATTACACGCATATAAAATGATCTCCCAATCCAAAATTATACACCAGGATTGAGTTTACTGAATTGTTCTAGATATGTACTCACCTGTTGGAAAGTACATAAACTTTTTCCGAGCGACGCTGTAATTGGCTGCGCAGATGGATAAGTTCCCACAGGAAATGGCTATCCATATCTTTGGCGGAGGACGCACGTACTTGCACCTCTGTTACCGGGATCAACACTTGATACCTTATAATCTCCACTTCATTTGAATTATTCTTCGAGGAAACTCCCTGAAGATTTAAAATATATATTCATAACAAAACTTTTTAATGTAAGAGTCAGAATGGAAATACTCCCGAAACAAAACTCACCATCAACTTTTTCTTTTGTCTCAGTCTTTCTTTGCAGAGGAAGACAACAGCGGATTTAAATACAAAACACATCGCGTGCAATTCTAGTCCCTTCTTTATCTTTCCTAAGAAGTCTGATATATTCAACCATTCGACCCCTCCATAATATAACAAATCACCTGAAAAATATTTGTTTTATGTTACACTAATTCACTCAAGTTAAAAACTTACGAGAGAATGGACGAGAAGAAACAAACCTGGACTTAGATCTATAGGTTGCTTGCAAGACTTTTGATGTTGTCTAAACAAGTGATCAAATATAGCACCATATTCTTCATGAATTCGTTGCATTTCATTGATGTGCTCAGCAACTTTCTCCATTCCCTTGAGAGCCTCTGAAAACAAGTAATGAAAATTTGTGAAAGCGAGAAAGTAATTAATTATAATTTAATAAAGGTTTATTGCTCGTTTCTTACCAACTAAGTGAAGATGTTCCTCAGAATTAACATCAGTCAAATTCCGCAGTTGCTGAAGTAGCAATGGATATTTCAGTATCCGTTGAATGGGTTTGATTAAATATGACTCCAAAGTCGAGGAGTGCTGTTGTTTCGGATTACGCGCAGCGAGGAACTCTTGCAAAGCCTGATTTCCCTCATCTGTAGGCGAAAGTTAAAGTTGTATTATAAATCCGAGAAATAGTTACTTGAATCCGCAAGACGCGAATAGAAAATTTAACTTACTCGGATGCAAAACTTTCTGGGCCTTGCTGTGACTAGCGCAGAACGAACTGTATAATTTGAAATGGTTGACGTAGTAGAGAAAGGCGTTGCCAACAGCGAACAGAACATTCTGGAAGAATATTTTTTGTTTCATTGCACAAAATCGGCACACAGTATCGACAAATTATTTATTTTTAAGTGATGGCAACACAAAAAGATTCATCAATACAATTCGGACTTCAATGCATTATATAGATTGTTAAATCTTTGACCATCAAATTTACTGGAAAGAAATCATAATAACATTTATTCGAATGCTAAATATTTACCTTGAATTGATTCGAGAATTCGAAATGATGGAAATTAGGTTCAGCCTCGAGGGCTTCTTCCAAGTTTTGCAGGAATTGCCTTTGGAAAGTTACTATCTCTTGAATGTTTCCGAACAGGGCATTGATCTCCGCATTTGATAAAAAAGTTTCTTTCTTCAACGGTTCCAAGTAGTTCTCCAACAAGTTATTGAGGTGCTGTAAGTTTATTTATATACATCGATATAGTTGCAATTGGAAGACGTAAGAAAGTAAATTGAGTAAAAAAGTTAAGGTAGATTTTTAATTTTCATAAGATTTTATAGGTACCTAGTAAACATTATACGTGAAGCTCAATTATAAATTTAAAATCAGATATAACAATCACTTATCGTAGTAAAATACTTTTCATTAAACAATTAACAGTGTAAAAGTATTATTTAAATCAATCAAGTATTTTTTAGGCAATATGCCGTGAATAACATACATACGGAGGTACTCGTAAATAAGTAGGTAAACATCTCAGGAGGGAAAACTAACCTGCACTTTGGTCTCTTTGAAGATAAAAAATTAAAATCAAATAACTCAGTTGAATCAAGAATCCTGTTTACTCAAATGGATTTAACAAACGAGAGAGATCATAATAATTGAGACTAAAATATTCACTGTGTAAAAATGTTCATTAAATATTTGTAAAGTTCAATTTTCCTCCTTTGGAAATTGAATGTATCTATCAAATTAAAATGTAAATTAGTCGAATATTCTCTCCAGCAACGTGTTATAAAGCAGAATTCGTCCAAATGTAGTTGAATAACTTTTCAATTCCATTTATTCAGTTATTACAGAAAAGTTTTAACGCTTCGTATTCGTTAACATTCCCAGTAAGATTAAAATGAATACTTCTAAATGTGCAATATTCATTTCATATTTTTAAAATTGTGTAGTCTTTATAAATATGCACATTTAGTGTATTTATAAGAAATATCTTTAAATATGTTACTGCAAGAGTTATCTTGTTTTTTTCAAAATTGAAAAAGACCGTCATATAGTTTAAGGGCTAAGTTTTTCACCAGTGTTTTTCAACTTTTTTGTGGCACCCTTTCTATCTTATTATTTTACAAATATAAAGTTCGGATAATTTTTACTCAATTTTAAATTTTGATTACTAAAAATATATGACGAGTAAGTACAAATTAACAATTGTTCTTTATTTATCATTTTCTCAATGAAACGTTGTAATATAATAATATATCGTTATTTTTACCGCCCTTTTGTACCTATTGAATATTTCCGACCAGGTCATCCATCCGGGACCAAAATGTTGAGGAAAACTGATTTTCGCATAATAAATGATTGGAGAAATGATCCCAAAGTTTGTAAAATTAATTTGCCAACGGTTTATAAATCCAAGTTATAACTCATACACAAGACACATCAATCATGTTAGAAAATTCGTACTAACCTTTTGGTACCTTCATTTTCTAGCACCGAAAGCTCCAAACAAACAATTTAATCAAACTGGCAGTTAGACAGCCGCGCAGGTGTAAGTTTCATGAAGATATAAATTTATTTCAACTTTTCGGCTTAACCAATTTATTTACGCAACGCGTTTTCATTTTATTCTTTTGAGTATTCCCATTTATATTGAGTATTTATGTAATGGTTTATTATGAATACACGTTAATTTTTATATATTATGTACCTACTAAGATACTAATAAGACATAATAAGAAGTAATTTTAATATTATGGGATATTAAAAATACGTAAGATTTTATTTCAATTAAGTTCCGTTTTGTAATAATAAAGTTATATTTACAAAGAATGGACATGTTACTCGTATATTTTGTGATCGTTATGTGTAACAAAATAATATTATTTAAAAGGAAACAATTTAAAAAGATTATTACTCAACAGTTTTTATTATAACTCGATAGTATTTATTATTACTCAACAATTTATTAACCTTAAAAAAACGTTGTCCGATAAAATATGAGCGGGATGATATTGAGAGAACAAAGGTTTCATTCTTCTAAGCGACTGTGAAACAATGCAAGGAGTCGTATTTCTTTGCTTTATTTTCGCGAATATTTATCACAGTTTTATGCACGTTTTTGTACGAATGTTTTAAATTGAGATTGAAACCCTACAGGAAATTATATTTTCCGATGTTTGTGTTTTGTTTTTGCAAACAATATTACGGTTTTTATATTTTCATGGGTAACTATTTTAATTTAAAAAATAGAACATTAATGAATATTTTAAAATTAGGACGACTATCCGAATACGTTATATCGAATATTCTATCGTAGGTTAGTGATTTTACAAATTGTTGCATGTTAATTATGTTTGCCTTCGTTTTATGAAACAAGATCCATTTTCAAAGTAAAAGTAGACATCGAACGTTGGTTGTACAAAAATATCATGAGATCGTCCTTTTGAGATAGCTAAGTAGGTATCGTCGAAGTAATTGAGTGTAATCACCGTCGTCCTTGCTACTTTATTGAAGCCCCCAAGGAATATAAGCGAATCAGTAAACCCTATTTAAGCGATTCACGTTTAGGGACACACATTTTAGACCAAAATATATCCCGTGGGTGGGTGCTTGAAATATGATTTTTAATTTCTTTTTATTATCGACGACGCTTCGGATAAGTTTGTGTCTCTTACGACACCCTTCAAATCAAAACATAGTTATTAGGCAGAAATAGGCGTGGTGGTGGTGACAACAGAATTAAACCAGTTTTGAGAGTACGTACAAGTTCCAATAAAACAAGAGTTCCACGACCTTTAAACCACCCAGACGTCCAGACTCAGAACAGAAATCTACATTCCTCATTCAGATTTCGGTCTGGCCGGGGAATGAACCCGGAATCTATTGCGTGTCAGAATACTCCGCCACGCGATCAAAATCGAGTCGGTCGTTAAGTATTTAATCTGTTACTGACCTTGACATAAGCGCGTTCAGTGTCGACGAGTTCCATCAGCACCTTCCTCAGCTTGTCCGCGTCGGAGAGGTGTCGCGAGGGCGTGGCGGCGGCGCTGGTGCTGCCCGTGGGGCTGCCGCGCCGCGTGTCGCCGGGCGAGCGGCACCAGCCCGTCACTTGCTCCGCACTCTGCCGCACACGCACACCCCCACACTTCTATATTTGTGCACCCGTTAGTGCGGCACCCGGCTAGATGTGGCGGTTCTCGGTCGATGGATACATCAGATACATGCACGGATTATTTAAACAAACACCGACGGGATCGGGGTAACAGCAGACGTTCAAACTTGGCCACATCTAGCGTAATAAGCAACTAATCGATTCTATTGATGAAATGAGTGAATGAAGAATAGCGATCTAATTTGTTTATAATATACATTGTTTTATTCATGTTTCAATTTTGTTTCTTTGCTGTCACTACTGCTAGCTGTTTATTTAAGCTAAATGTGGACGTAATAATGGTTGAAAATAAAACTATGAGTCTACAATAACGTTGTTCGATAGTTATAAAACTCTTGCAAACAACTTGTCATCGGAAGAAAATTACTTCCAAGAGAAAAGTTTATTGTTTGAAAATGCCAGAGTAAGCTCGTACTTGCTACATCTTCAAGAACAAGAATCGATAAACACACACGGTTCTCGTAGCGTGTAGGTGAGAGAAAACGATACCATTCTACGTAAGCCTGCTTAAACACACTTAAGCGGTCTATCGAATGCTCCTTGGCTTAATAGCCTTTATCTCACGTAAGTGTTGCATTCCGTTTAGTACTACTAAACTGATGTTGATACGTATTACTTTCTTAATTAAACATGCAAACACAAAGGGAAGTGAACGAATAATTGAAGAAATAAGAAGATTGAACTTCGAAATGGTGACTAAAATGTTAATTAAAAGTAAATGAGTAACTAAAAGTGTTAATTAAAAGTACCTTGAGAAGATTTTCGATTTCAAAGGAGTTTGTTCGCGAGCTAACTTTGGGCGGGCCGGTGGCGGCTGCCTCGCCCTGCGTGTCCGGTTCCGCCGGACTGTAGAGTTCTTTGCCTGGATTTTATGTTATAATATAAATAAAAGTGTTCAAACTGCTAACTACTACTATCAAGGTAGTATACAATTTTTCTTCGGTGAGTTGTTTCATTGTGTAATAAAAAACATTGGAATTGGAAAGTGGGTCAAATTTGAGTTGTAAGAATTGATTACCCAGAGGTAACGATTGAAATAAATCAAAGTTTGTAAAAATAAACATTTCACTATTATTCACTTATGTTGTCACCGTAATATTTTTTACTGCGCAAGGTGTAGTATTTCTTAAAAATGAAGAAAGAGCACCGTAGTGAATATGCGCCTCAATAGACATTACTTAGGCAGGTCTTAGTAAGTAGGCTTACTTATAAATTTTTAAAGTTAATCTTAAACTATATGTCATCCATACGACTTCTTTATATACTGAAAATGTATAATTATAGACAAATATTCCTAATACTATCACTGCTTATACATTCCTAATGATTTACTTAGAATTAATTACTACTTCGCTGCATGAAACACGGTCTATTCTATTACCTTTAACAGGTAATTTGCCGGTATTGTGATGGCGAGCGTGAAACCCAATTGATTTCCTAGATAACATCCTAATTCATATAGATATCTGTAATAACATACTGATTGAGTAATTACGATTGATAGAGTATTATAGCGCGGAAATCAGATTCTGACCATAATGGAGTTATTATAAGCTTTCTATTTACTTTTATACACGCTATTCCAGAAATATACGTCCAGTTTTAATTATAACGTGTATGCGTAAATGTAATTTACATTTGTTGCGATATTCGTGCGTTGAAGAGATTTTAATTTCGTTGTCCCTAATATTTGCAGCCTCAGTTAATTGTTGTTTAATTTCATTATTGGTATTATAAATGTCCGTTTCAATGGGCAGAAATGTATTATGCGTAACAGCAGAACTTTGTTAATTAAACTTCTTTGTTATTTGCCACAACAGTATCGATCCGCAATATAACATAGTGTAATATAATTAGTATGAATCGTTCGGATAACTGAGTTAGGCAACAATTCACGAGGTTTTAAGGCATAATATTATATTTGCTTTCGTACCTACCTAGAAATGGATGATAATACTGAAAAAGAAAGTTAAATCGGAGTGTCGTCATTATTGTCCCACTTCTGGGCACGGGTCTCCCCTCATAGTGAGAGGGATTTAGGCCTTAGTTCACCGCGCTGGCCAAGTGCGAATTGGTAGACTTCACACACTTTTGAGAACTTCAAGTAACTCTCAGGTGTGCAGAATCATCACGATGTTTTCCTTCACCGTTAAAGCAAGTGATAATTAGTCTCTTATATGCACATAAATCAGAGGAGGCCTGGGATTTGAACCTCGGATCTCCCGATTGAGAGTCCAAGTTTCAACCATTAGGTTATCACTGCTCCGCCAACAAAAACAAATGGGAGTAGGTGAAGCATTTATCAAAACATTGGATATTTGAACCGGGAAGTTACAAAATGTATACCGAGGCCACTTTGTTGTAAGAAATGACACAATGAGTTTTTTGGTTGAGGTAAGTCAACATCAGGCACGAGCAAATAGCCTACGGAAAGGGTCGCGACCTTTATTTGACGGCCGCAGAATACTCCGCTTCTAAGTTAGCATAAAATCACCCCATTTCCGCTTTTTTATTTACAAAAAAATTATAAAGTTGCTAATCGTGATGGACGAGGTGACAGCATAGCGTTAATTATGAAATATTCTCCTCGAATAGATTCTTCGCTAAGTAACAATTCTCGTTACACTATGACAGTTTTTCATTTTACGAAGTAAAGGAAGACAATTTTATTATGTCGTTATAAGACACGTCACGGGACAGGTTAATGGTTTTCGCGCGTGACAACCTGGGCTCGCCTTACACGGGTCAATTTATTGGCTGACTACCTGTTACGAGTATAAAGTTTTCTATTAACTTGATATTTTCGTAGCCCCATTATTTTGTAGCGTCGTATTTTTTATAGGATAAATAATAGGTGAGTCTTTTCTGTATTAAATCTAACTATGGGGAACACTATTTGATGAAAAAAAGTCACCGTCAGCTTCTATAGGCATTTGCAAGCCCATAAGAGATGGCTCTTCTGGTGTAAATAAAGCTTTTTTGAATTATATTTGAAGAGCCCCATGTCATAGTGTCCTTACTGTCCTTAGATTAAATGAATAAATAATACAAGTAATTAAATAAAGTATACTGAATAGACACATATCTCCAAAACCATCACTCTTAAATTTGATCATATTAATGCCCCAAATTAATGCCCGAAAAATAAAAGCAATTAGTTAGTAACGTAGGTATATATTATAGGTATTAGTATTTGTAGAAACAACTAGCTGTAGTCCCAAATTGGACTGGATTACAAAGGGTGTTCCGGATGGCTTACAAAACAATCCCGGAATAGCACGACATGCATTAAATTGACCCGCAAAACAAACCTCTACCTACCTACAGTCACCCGTCAAACCAATTCAATACCGTAATTGGCTCTCATGTCATATCCGTTCGTACTTCGGACTTACCGAAGAGCAATTCGGTCGACTAACTCAAAATCATGATAAGCATAAATGATGAACAAACAGAAGAATCAATTCAACGCGTCGAGATTTTCATGTTGATTTATACGTTTCAGTCGGTTTCAAACACGAACAAAACTAGTCTCGTTATAAAAATGGAAAATAAGCAATATCTCCTGCTTTTTTATTTGTTTGTCGATGTTGCAGAGGAGTAGGTAACGAGAAAAATCGTTTATCGCAAAGCAAAGCGGTTTTGGTGTAATCTTCCATATACATTATGTTACTGGCTGACAGCCACAATATTGGGATTGTATGAAAATTCTGGTACATTGGAAGCGATGCCAAGTACGTATCGCGATCGACGAGATTGAAGTTGTTATGCGTCAGTGGGAAAACAAAAAAGAATAACGTTTATATTGTGTTATTAACGGTTGAATAATAATTTTGTTGACGTCGCACACAGGGAATTCTATTAGCGAACTCTACGGGCTTAAAAATAATCCGCTGCTACGTTTGTAGCGTTGCTTCGGGGTTTTAAATGTCATATTTATATATAGAAACCCTTTTGAGTTATTTACCTAAATATGTCTGTATCGATACCTGGCCTTTGATATGGTATCAGATGGAAAACTCCGCTTTAATTATGTGCCTACTCTTTATGTATAAATAAGCAGATACTGCTTCTAGTAAAACAAAGACCGGTAAAATAAATACTTCCAGTTGAAAAATCTTTAACGATTGTTAAAACTTTCTCCGTTTTATAAAATGCCTTTCTATATTTATAGAACAGTTCCAAGCTTTCTCATAAATATTTTACTGTATAGTATGAACTGAAATTGAAACTAAAAAAATGTTTTATATAAACAGTATGAACCAACCCATTCGACGGTCGTCCTGCGTAAGTAAATAGCAAAATATTTGAAAGCTACAATATATTATTCTCCACAGTTTAAAAAAATATCGCAAAATTCGCTCTTCAAACGTTTAAAAAAAGTAAACGAAATTTCCAGTATAGCAAAACTTGCGTACAAACTATAGCTATATCTCATAGAGAAAATAGCGAATGTAGCACACTTGACGTAGGGCGTGCCGGATATTATGTTGGAGACGAGGGCTTTGCGGTGTGCACCGTCAAATCGATTATTTAGCCTGCAACCGTGTAAAATAGTTTAATATTACATTTGTGCCTGCCGCAAAGGCGCGGTTTATACGCTTCCGGTTAAAGAGCGTGATTAAAAGAATAATTACTGTTAAAATTGGCGCAGAGTTGCAGGTTCATGTTAATTAAAGGTTGTATTTGTTCTCAAAGTTAATTGCATGTAAAACAATTAAATAGGTTTTCGGCGCTCTATTCAATAAGACAATTTATTATAGTAATAATAAGTTCGATACACCTCTCGTCCCTCTAATAGGCGTGAAATTGCGCTACGAAGGACATTAAAGTAACATTAAAGAGCAATTTCTGTTTAAATTTTGTATCGAATGAACGAAAGTTTACATAATTACAACAATTTCATTAATTATTTCACGTGTTTCAATTTAATATTTCCTAATTTTAAAATGTTTTTATTATCTGCACTTATACCTCAATAACATACAATATTGCTCACAGTTTTAGTTTAATTCAAAGCAATGTTCAAAGTAGCCTGAAAAAGTTAAAATGAATACACAGGTCAGTAAGTCACCCTTTTTCCGTACTTTCGTGCCTGACATGCTCCCATATTTCTTTATATGACGGCAATAGCAAATGCGTTCGAAATCTTTCTGATGTAACGTTTTTACTTAAAACTTCGGATACATATTTATATAAAAAATATTTAATTTCAGGACCTTTATAAAAAGGACCGGATGCCTACACAAATTTGATAAGAATTCTTTGCTGCTGTTGATATACACATTTTTTGTCTATAGCATCGTTGCATCTTTAACCTGCACACATACAGTTGCGAGTCCATATTGTCGTCCGTAGCAGCCCGCATCACTCCGCTAAGCTTAAGCCAAGCTTTAGCCAGTGTTTTCTTACGAGATAACGTAAATTATGTAATAATAATATTATGGTATGGTACTCACTCCAAGCCGGCGCTGGCACGATGAGTCCAGATATCATATCATCAGAGATGACGGGCGGCTCGCTGGGCGGCGGAGGGCACACCAGCGAGTCGATGATGTCGTCCGTAGCAGCCCGCATCACGCCGCTAAGTTCCGGTGGTTCCTTACGAGACGACCTACATGAAGGAAAAATTAATTAATGTTAAAAAAATCATCACCGAAAACTATTCGATAATAGATATCATGTAATCCACGTCTTAGACCGTGTACCATACTGGATTTGGAATTACTTCAATACGCTAAACATATATTGTCATCCAAGATAAACGATTAAATATTTAAATTCAGTCGCAAGATTTAACATTTGCCATACATAAAACCAACAAGTTAAATAAGAACTTGTAAAAAACAGTCAATGTTTTCCATGAAAAGACTATATTGCCACACCAAGGTCCCTATGGTTTGCAATACTGCAGTGATATAGATATAGGTACTTTACCGAGCTAAATTTAGTCATAGCGTATCCCATTATAATTCCAAGGTAAGAGCTGAGCATCGTTTACATACCATTATAATACTGCAGCTGGGCAAGAATACACTATTAAAGTATGCAGGGGTTAATAACAAAAGAAGCAAAAAATTCGTATAAGAAAAATTCAGATTACTGACATCTATGCTATATTATCATCATTTTATAATTCCTCATTCTCTTCATATTTAAATAATAGTTACATCAGTATATTTTCATAGGTAAGTATTGTATGTTAATACCATTAAAACCTTAAAACAGAATAATATTAGAGATTAAATCTCTCAATTATCTCTAGTATTATTTTGTCGGACATGTCTATATCCGGGAATTGTTCTGTCGAAATGTTATTGCCTACAATGTCTGACCGGATATCACCAAGACACAAAGGATTGTGCGACGACCCACAAACATGAACACAATCGATATACTACAGATTGACTCACGTCATATACTGACAATATACAGGATTCGTGCATCCATAAACAAAAGAATACCACAGATTACAGCTCTCAGTAATCTCGAGTATTATTTTGTCTGACATCTCAATGTCCGGGAATTGTTCTGTCGAAATGTTATTGCCTACAATGTCTGATCGGATATAATCAAGACCCAAAGGATTGTGCGATGACCCACATACATGAACACGACCGATATGCTATACATTGAGTAACGTTAAATTCTGTATAGTAAAATTTACAATGCAATGCCTATCTATATATTCCGCTCTTAAAAAGATTTAGTGATGTGAACTTTTACGTGCATTCGTTAAAGTGTAAAGTTTATAAATACTGTTAATTAGTAGACTCGATTTGTGTATTTTCACCTAATTTTAATGTTTTAACTGTAAAATCTCGAAAGCAGACCTTTTATAAGGAATGGTATGAAATAAGTTTCTATACTGGTAATAAACGTGTAATTCCTTTTATATCCAAATTAAATAGTGGTACACATACAACTCAATTTGTGACTTTATGTATCACAAAAATGACAAGGTTGCAATTGCATTGTTACATAGGCTACGATGTCATCTTTATATATTTTTTTTACCGACTTCGAAAAGGAGGAGGTACTATGTTCGGATGTATGTATTTTTTTTTTTTTTTTTT
>DWPV01000064.1:0-47243 GCA_018251915.1 Urbanus proteus proteus
CACTATTTTTTTCCTCTGGCCGGCACTTTCATTTTTGGGTACAAAATGTTCGAGACTTGAATGATCTCCTTTGGTAACTTCTTCTTAACCTTAGTATAAAAATCGTTTTAATTCAGTTTTCAGAGCCACGTCGATTTAAGCTTAATTAATAACAAGTCTTAAGGACGGTTAGGGAGATCATACTTACATATCCGAAGCGTTTAATCTCAGTCTTCAGGGGCAGCATTGCATCTATGACCAATCTCTGTGGTTATAATTACCTTATGTATAATTACCTTATGTGGCAGTGGCCATTTAAGGTGTACTGTATGTTTGTTTTTAACTTATTAACAATTATGAAAAATAGGTATATCCATAAATTATTTAAAGGAAACAAATCTATGACTCAAGGTCTTTATGAGAAGGCACTTTTTCATCACTAAGATCGCCGACAGGAAAGTCTCCGAGTAATTGGATATAATCCACTACGAAGGCCACGATACGCTCTGTGGAAGATATTGTAATGGATAGTATCTAGTAAATTAGAAGCGATCACGATATAAAGCTATGATTTCTTACTTAGTGTTCTTAGTAAATGGGTACTTTACTATGCGGATATTTTGATATGCGATTCAAAGGAAACCGTAACGCTGACCATGACCGTGTCTATAAAAAAAATACCAGCAAGCAAGCGAGTTATTAAAGTATATTACTCCGTCTAGATAAGCAGTACAACTCCAATGCTAACCACGATTAAGTAGTTTAGGCATTAGTATGTACCTACACACATCACGCTGGCTGAGTGCCGATTGGTGGAGTTCTTTTTAGTTATGTACTATGAGGAATGTAGGTTATGTCATATTTTTCCCTATAACATTAAAGCAAATGATTTGTTACTTCATTTAAAAATTAACATTATTTTTATGTATCAGAAGTACTAATTTCTGCCTGGGTTTTGAACTTCAAAACCTAGGTTAAGATGAAGCCTAATATGTAACTACTAGTCAGTATATCATGGCTATCTGTTTAGGTATATACATTGCTAAACTAGCACCTGATATAACCGTCTACAAACATTCAATCCAATAAATAAAACCAATGTGCAACAAAAACACTACCGCGCAAAAAACAAATGCGCGCTATTCCTCAAAATACCAAAAAACAAAATCGGTGAAGATTGACAAATCTACGGTGATCTGTAAGCAAAAAAAGCGCTGCAACCTAATCGCGCTCGCTGCCGAAACTGGTAGCGATAAATAAAACAATGGAGCCTCGCGTGCGAGAGTATAAAATGGCAATCGCGAAACCAATTTGTTTACGCAAATTCTGCAGCGGAGATGAATGGGCGACCATAGCGTAATACGGTACGGCAGTGCCATAGAGTGGAGCGGTGTCATGAATATCGATATTATGTTCCGCCACGATATATCATATTCGAACATTGTAGTTCCGTATTTCAAACTTACGGCGTTATTTGTCATGTTCAATATTTTTGGATTTTTTCTAACTTATGAGAGTTAATAAATACATACTAAATGTAAATGTATAATTATTTCATTATTCTGCAGTGAAGATGAATGAGCAATCATAGCGTAATATGGTACGGAAGTGACATAGAGAGGGGCGGTATGAATATCGATAATATGCTCGATCAAGATATTTATATTTAATTTGATTGGTTTAGTTTAAAATACATTAAAATACACAGATTAGTTGTTTATTCTGTTCAGCCTAAACATTTCATTTCTAACTCGCACCGCTTGTGCGCATTAGAACGCACGTGGGGAACCGAAGAGGTTTCGAAATTTTAATTTATTAACCAAATTGATGTAATTAGCAAAAACAATACCAGTACATTAATCGACATAACATGATGTCTTTTCTTAAAAATAGCCATCTCTTTCAGACAACTCTAGAAATGCTGATGAATATGATTAAAGTGAAATAAACTGATGGTGACGTGAAATATATCTTTAATCAAATAAATGTAATTAGAAATTATAAGAAGCACAATTAATATATGAATTAGTATATGAATACGATTTATCAAGTGTAAATAGATATAAAGTCTTATTGTTTTCAAATTATTTATAATAAGTGCAGCTATTATAGCTAATAATAGGCTAGGTTTTTTTATCGACATTCATAAATCACAACACTAGCTCACCACACACGATGCAACAATGAGTAATGAGGCCGAAGATTTGATGAACTGCTCGCATTTGAAATGCTGTTCTATCGATGTATTTATCGCTCTCACTAATTGTCACCTTTTAGTTTTACTGCAATGAAAAATAGGCTTTATTCTTATGACCATAAGGTTCTTAACAATCAATAAGGATCTGTCAATATCGCATGTGTGGTGCATATATATGTCAACGTCTGTCATGGTTCCGTATATAAATTTCATATTTTCGTTACTCATTTTAAGGGATAAGTAAAATTGAAGTAAAATTCAAATTATTACAAAAAATCAATAAAATTCACATAAACAATATTTCAGAATGATTTGACGAATATTATAAATATGAATACATAAGTATCTGCAAAAATGGTATACAAAGTACGGTGCACAAAAATGATCATTAGTACCTAACTACTATACAATTACAAAAGTAACAATCAATGCACTCAAAAGGGTTGACCGCAAAAAGTAAGCAGACAATTTAGCAAACAATTTTTTTCTTTTCTAATAACGGTACTGGTCGTAAATCAATTGGTACAGATTATAATCTGTTCTTTTGTTTTCTCAATTCGTCTTTGTTCTATCAAAACATGCTAATAATACTGGTGGCAGTCTTGACAAATAGATCTGTGGTCTTGGCAGGAATTTTAAATTTACGATTCGTTTTGAATATTTTTTGTACACGTGCTCCTTGTCCACCACAAACTCAATAGAGCAGTGTGTCTATTTAAATATCAATGTCGCGTATTTTTCTGTATGAAAGTATTAAAGATGGTAGAACTCGTGGATGATAGTAGAGCCACACAACACGTACCTAATAACGCCCGTTAGGCTCTACTGTATTCTAATTTACGTAAGGATCAATTACACACACAACCCAGCGTCGCTCCCGAAGCGTCGGGTACTTTTTGAAGTTTCCTCTCGTGAACTAAAAATAGAGAGAACATGTGTAGGTATCAAATATTTATACTTAATAGAGATTGACAAAGTATTCAATATATAGTTCTATCATCATATAGCTAATATTGCCCAATTCCCAACAGTAGCGTGGGCGTGGGCCGCGCGCACTTCGAGAAGCAGCCGCCCAGCAACCTGCGCAAGAGCAACTTCTTCCACTTCGTGGTGGCGCTGTACGACCGCGCCGGGCAACCGGTCGAGATCGAACGGACCGCCTTCATCGGTTTCATCGAGAAGGACCAGGTTAGAATGGTTTGTTTATCTCTCTCTCTTCATTACCACTAAGTTGTATCTCAATAAGTAAGGAAATTAAGTATTTCCAATACGTATCATTTGTTGCTTAGAGTTGTGCTCTAAGCTCTACTATAATAGAAAAGTTATCAACAATTCACACCCAAGCAACATATCATTAATAGATTATCATTTTCACTTAGAAAATCACTTATTTATAATTTAGTAGTACATGTAACGGCATAGTTGAGTATTTTTTTACTCAACTGTTAGAACAAAAAAAAATGTAATGGAAAAATAAATTGTATATACAATGTACATAATTGTATCGAAATATTTCTGAGACCTAATAATACAATAGCACCGTAGACTCATTATAAAGACATAAATTATGTAGTTATATCGCAGGTATTGATGAATCAAATATGAAGAATGATTAATGTTCATTTAATTCAATATTTGATGCGACAGTTCACGAAGTTACAATATGTTAAGAATAAAATAAAATACCGCACCTAATATTATTGTGAAAACAACAGCGGAATCTTTAATTTGTGATGCCACCAACGCACGGCTGAATTATGTAAATACCATCTGCACAATAGACATCATGTCTGTGAAATCCTGATTGATGGAGCCGAATCACGATACTTATCATTACCGACGGATTTGATCGGAAGCGAACCGTTTTATACTAGTATTTAAATTGGTAATAGTTTTTTCTCGTCACTGTGGTGCGTATTAGTAAGTCTGTTTATTGAACTCTGCAATGGAATAATATTGGAATAACATAAGAAGATGTATTTTTTAAAATATAGGTATGCCTTAAAAGTTCTAGGAGCACGATAGTACCTCAGCCAAGACGCGCATGAAACGCAAAACCTATCTTTTATCGAAATGTTTTGTCGTTTTTTTAAACCTTAATAACATTTACGTCATTGTTATTTAGTGTATGAATAAAATCACGCAGACAGGAAGTAGTTTAGTTAGGATAGATACGATATTTTCTTTCACCAGAAAATGACTAATAACAGCTGTCTGACTGATAGATAACATTCTTAGAGTTATGCAAATTACTTCGAAATATTAAAAATAATAAACTGAGATTTGAAGGCTCATCCCTTCTGAATGGGAGCACACATTTCCGTATACTAGGTTACTACGTTTAACTATAGTAAAATTGATGATAAAAAGCATAAGAAATAAAACGTTTATTACATGACGCGACTGTTCATAAAGGTATAACATTACATGGGTGGTAAAAACGCAGGCATGTTTACTACTGAATAATTAATACGTAGGCACAAACAAACGACGTCGACGAACGAAGGCCTTCAACTTTGCAGCTTTCATATTTCATTTCTTTTTCACACAATTCAGTGTCATGTCAGTCATGTCTTCATTATCTTATATTTAACACTCGTATTTTTGGCTTATAACTGCAGTGTAAAACGCTACTACGGACTTAGAGAGCCCCATAACGAGGAACTTATTCCAATTTAGCTCTTAAGGATAGCAATGCTTTATTGGCCATCATCATGTATTATTCCTATTTCATTACCTATATGCGGTTTACAAATTAATAAGAGTTATATCATGAAGACTGCTTGCACGTTTGCTTTACGTCATAAAAATACATAAAAAAGGAAATAAACATTTACAAAAAGACATTATGTTTTTTTAAATAGATATACCTATAGGTACTAGGTAGTACATATGTAGGTATACGTACTATATACTATATATATACGTATACATATAAACTGCTGCAATAACTCAGAATTTTAGTTTTTTCTTTTCATTTTTTTATTTCATACTTAAACTATTTTGAAATGTATTTTTAAATCGCGCATAAGCAATTAATTAAGTATATTTAACAACAACATTAACCGTTCATATTAGAAGCATTCTTTAAAGTAAGCAAAGATCCAACAATTTATCAAGAACACCAGCATAGCAGTTACAAGTGTCTGTTGTACCAAACAAATATTGTGCAAACATAATTTTGTTGCAGGAGGCAGAGGGCCAGAAGACGAATAACGGCATCCAGTACCGACTACAACTGCTTTATGCAAATGGTAAGTTTGTTCTGCGTTATTTGCTAAGAATATTCCTGAATATTGCACGCTGATGTTTGAAATGGTATCGTAGAATACTAAAATAATAATAACGATTATATAGTAGTTATTATAGTAATAATAATATAATGACGATTGAGGTGGATTTAGAGTAAAGTTACGATCACCATAAATTATGTATGGGAAGTAAATAAAAACAACTTTAACTAATAAATATTATTTTATCTATTTCTATAGCTTCAGCTATAGTAGGTGCAAATGCAATGCCAGACAGAAAGTAGGTACCTACACCAGGGGTGGTCTTGATATTCCTATCAGTTATTTAATATTTATCACAACTTATCGGCAGCATCTATATCAAACTAAAATTAATATACCTAAGTCCGTTTTCATTCCTGTGAGATACATTTCAAGCCGCTTTTAGTCAAAGGTCAGAACCATGCCCATCGATTAGGTACACAGCTAAGTAAATTGATTAACGATTTTCTATTTATATAAATAAAAATAATAGCCATATAGTCTGTATTCGTAAACGACATAATCAACATTTCATGAGATACGTGAATCGTACACACACAACTGTTAAAAACTCCAATACAATCTGTAAGATGTTTGCTTAGCCTTTTTACGGTTAATGCTACGCGGCTATACAGTAGGACCTATTTAAGATGCAAAGCTAGGTCGATAGCTCAGGAGCTGGGTAAATATTGTCTCCTCTTGCGTCTTGCATTGTCAACGTATCTTACCTATTGTCATTCGTATACTAAACCTATACCTAAGTAAAAGCTTCTATAATTCTGTCTTAAACAGAAACATCTTTGTAAATTATGCACTAACTGTAAATCTTTAATCTTTGTACCTTTATGCAACTGTTCATACATATAATTATAACCCAATGTATGTACCTACATCTAATAGATAGATACTATCTATGTAAAGTTCTTTAAAAAAATTTCAACAGAGAGAATATTGATCAGAGTTTTAGCAACAATGGACTAGTTTATATTTAAGTCAACTATGGACGTATCATCATATAAATTATAGGTTTGTTTAACCTGAGCATGTTAACATAACTAGAATCTAGGTGACACCTAGGTCAAGCAAAACATGACCTAGAAAAGAGCTTTCATCAAAGCGTGGCATGTTTTTTATTTAAAGAGAGTGCTTATGTTTTTATATACTTACATATTTAAGCATAAAAGGGATATGGGCTAAGTCTCATTTAATTGTACCATAAAAGTTTTACCATATCCTCCTTAATTAATATTAAAAATCATCATTGCTGTTGTCCCACTGCTGGGCACAGGTCTCCCTATGAGAGGAATTTAGGCCTTAGTCCATCGCTCTGGCCAATTGCGAATGGGTGAAGTCTACTCACACACCTTAGAGAACTTTTATGAACGCTTAACTCACCTTCAGCGTTAAAGCCATGTTAAAGCAATTGATAATTAATATCTACTACGCACGTAAATCAGAGGTGCGTGCCTGGGATTTGAACCTCGGACCTCCCGATTGAGAAGCCAATTTTCAACTATTAGGTTATCACTGCTCAACATTAGTATTGAACGCTGTACATAAATGACTTCTCATTTCTGGACGTAAGTCCTTAGCCACTAGGTATCTACGATGTTCTCGAAAAGTAACAAACTATACATTTCTCAGTATTAATTATTGAATTTCAAGCAAGCGGTTTTGTATAACGATAGCTTGTATATTGGTCCGATGCTTTACTGAACGTGTACCATGCTTAAACACGTCAATATTATCGTATTTCGCATATAAGCTTTACCAAATCACAAATAGTGATTGCTAGACCAATCTAAATCTTATTACAATGGAGTAAAGCTGATGTGACGTGCAACAATTGGTTTTGTATTCAACAGATGTTGGAGACAATGCATACGACGGACGCCTGTAAATATTTGCCATCTTGGCCGTTAGCGTAGGATAATGGAAAATTGGCACCGTATAGACGGTAGCTCCTAGACTATGAATGATGATTGTATCAAGCTCTCAGACTACCTACGACTATCGGGTTAAATAGCAAATAATATGTGCCTTTATCAATACATTAATCTCCTAATACTGGGTACCGGTCTCCGCTCGTAATGAAATACTGCCAAATTGTAAATTCATAGAGTTCACACATTTAAGATATTTTATTTTTTGTATATTTGTTTGGAATTTAAGTTTCCTTTCGATGTTTCTTTTGCCGTTAAAGAAGTGAAATACGCACGTAACTTGAAAATTAGAGATACGTGGGATTTGAACCTTGGACGACCAGCGTGAGAGGTTGAATATTAAACCGCTAAGCTACCTCTTCATATAGGTACACGCAAATTACTTTTATTAAGTTCTTAGAAAATTAAATTGAGAATACGTATGTATGAAACGTTTAATACGCTTGCAAGTATTACGAATTCTATAACCTTCCCTCGTCTGTTTAACCAAAACGTGCCAAAAATTCCACCGAAATATTCATACGGCACCGTAATGGGACAGTTTGATCCAATTACACGGGAAATTAGTTCCATTAACGGGCAGCTTTTTAATTTCGCTGACACGACGACTATTATTTTAATTTTTGTGACAAAAAAACGTATAGGTACGTAATATTGTAATTTAAACATTTATACTTTTTTGTACTACTAAATACCTTAAGTTTGACATTTTAATGGCCTATGTCTAGCAGTAATTTATTTAAGAAGATAACAGTAAAAAATATGACGTGAGTATTATGTAGGTACATGTTTATAGAAAAAAATTAATAATTTTACTCGTATTAACAATTGGTCACTTAAGCTAAACATGCATCTCCTTTAAACCACAATCAAATGCATATTTGTAGTTAAAATAAAAAATACTTCATAAGAAAACATTATTAATTGCGAAAAAGTTCAGAAATGTCGGCACGTTTAGTTTTCTATTCAAATAAAAAATGTTTTTTCGGTTTGCGGTTCACGATCATCACACAAACAACGGTATGCGCATGCACGTAAAAATTTCATTCATCTTTCCCAAGTATTTAAAAAAAGGAGCGAGTGGAGGCAATTCTAGGAGGTTACAAATTGTGCAATGTCTGCCTCTACGAACTGCACTACGGACTGCGCTCGCTACGTTTATTGCTACGATGTGTAAACGTTACGTTTAACGGCAACGGACAGGGAATGCATGCTTTCAGGCTGATATACGATGATGAATAGCTTCTTGTATACATCGTTCTTACAGTGTAGTCACGTTTTTTGAAAAAAAAGTGTACAATTTAAAAGTTGTCTATGGCCGCTACTACAACTTTTCCTCAAATACGTATTTAAATCGGTTTTACAATTTAACAAAAAAACACTTAATCTTTTTTAGATTTAGGTATAAGAAAATGAAAAAGTATTGAACATTTTTGAGCTGTAAGAAATGTGTAAGAAGTACTCATGACATAATATCTAGGTATACGTATATAAATTACTATTTTGATTTATGTTTGCTTACAGGTATTCGACAAGAACAAGATATCTTCGTTCGGCTAATTGACTCCGTTACGAAGCAGGTGAGCTGCCCTAAAACGTCCTGAACTTTCAACGTAATTTATGCTAATATTCATGATTAATGGAGACTGTTTCATATTTACTTTGTTAGTATAATGAAGTTGGAGCGTTTGGTTGTTTTAAATTAATAGAAGTTATGTTTACTCTGTTAATAAGTCGATGTGCTAGGTAAATAATTTTCGTTTATGAAACACATGACAATTTATAATAGTAATGTGAGTGTCACTACGTTTACAAAACGTTAATTTTGTTTCTCTTTTCAAAAATTTCTAGCTTTCACATTTTAAAACTTGACCTTCAACTTCACCATCTTTAAAAGTTAGTTTGCAAAAGTAAAGTAAAACTGAACAGAGTAAAGAGAAAGTTTCACATTCGGCGCTAGGCAAACGGTTCTCAAACTTGCAACGCAATAACGATTGTACCGCGTCCACGTGGCGGTCACGTGGTAGTCACGTGGCGTATGGCAGATTGTCATCGCCGCCGCCCGATTAGACCCTAATCCACACGCCCACTAGCCCTCTGGTCAACGAAATTGCTTGCGCAGAACAATCATTAACATTATCTCGTGTTACTACCAATTTTATTTCACTCGCTACTTTATTTAAGCCACTTCGAAATGGATTCGAAATTTGGGAGCGCTTTATCCGCAGAGTTTGAGCGCGGGTGTCAGATTCGCCATTTGTGAAAGGCGCGAAACTTTAGATTTGATTGGCAGCTTTGAAAGGGTTGCTTTGTGTTGAAAAATTTAACGTGTATATGTCAGCTTGGGGAAATTATGTGACAAATAATGCAAGTAATAATGTAATAAACGATTACGTATGATGCATTTTTGTGAAAATAATTATTATATTTAGCTTCTGTTACAAATAATAATTTTAGTTATACAATTTGTCGAATAATGTCAAACTACAACAGGTATTTCATAGTCACATAAAATTTCAAGTTATCAGCTTATTGAGGTATAAAATGACCCAGATATCAAAACCTACAATAACACTTTAAAACCAGCATAAACAAAGGTGTCTGAAAGGCTGGCAATTATCACGCGCGAGTTTATTACATAAATAACAATTTTAGCGTTGGAAGCCATCATGAAACTTCGTGTACCTCACATATATAATTTCAACACGTCCCAAGCTCTTAGTGTTGTGTAACAAGAGGCCAATTACGAAAGATTTATGCCGCGAACATAATTAACTTAGGCCGAACGTTGTTAACTAAGAATTACGGAATTGTATGTTTGTATGGTGCAACCGGGCTTATAAAGTTTGCTGATTTGCTCCCACTTTAATCAATACTTTAATCAAACATAATCAAATTAGGTTATTAAATAAAATAATACTTTACTCATAGATAATTATGGGATTATTACTTTTACTTTTTATTTAAAACTAGGTACTTAGTTACTTATCAATACAAAAGTTTCGGAATATGTCGTTGATATTCCTCTAGCGAATACCCAATAATAATAAGTATAATAATGAATAAATTAATAACTTAATAATGATAACATACTTACGAATAAAATATGCAATTAAACAACAATCAATCAAATTAAATTTAGGTAAATGCTTGTTTAAATGTTAACATACTGAAGCAGTCACAATATTTAAGTGACTAACGATATGGAATATTCCAAACAATTTGTATATGCAGAGACGAGACGAGAGAGACACGCAAACCAGTCGTTCACTAAAACGGACAAGATGGCGTCCAGATAATAGTGAGTAGCGGTCGATTTAATTGTATTAAAACGTTAGGCTGAGCACACAACCAATCAACTAATGCTAACGGCATGCGAAGTGAACACGCGACTCATACCGAAATATAAGTTTTTGGAATAGGTACTTTATATTGCCAAGTTACTTCATGATAATGCTTCTGATTATGCTACTAGAAAATTGGCATAACGAAATTTTGGATGCTTGGAACGAATATAGGACTTCTCAACCTTCAGAAAATTAAATATGTATTACATCCAGAAGATTTGTCAACGCATAGTGGTCCTGGAGAGTTGGCCCAGGAACATTCTCAAAAAGATAAATAATACCTTCTAAGTTTTTAGTGTACGAAAGATCCCATCGTTAGAATTTACCAATCTTTTAAAGTAGGCTTATAAAATTCATAAACTTTGTGAAAAAAGTCATTGTGTAAGATTAGTTAACTAAACTACTTTTTGACATGACTAAGTTGTTAGTTTTACAAATTTACTAAACAGGTACCGACTTTATATAAAAGTGCACTTGCAAATTGATGTCAATTTTTGGACACTGTACTACAATTGTCGACGATTTACAGTAGGTACCTAACGACATTTTATTTGCGTTCACATACTAAATCACTATCATATCAATATCTAAAACATCAATCAGGCACCCTCTGTTTGAATTTATTCTTAAGATACTGATTCATGGTTCAGGGAATGGGATTCGGGCAAATCCTATAGAACCACCGTGCTTTGAATGGAGAGGCGTGCGTATTGCACGTGTCCGTCTGATTATGTTTACTTAACAATGTTCAAACAACATATTAATTTGGTCTTCTTTGTTGAGAAAATGACTTTCGGAAGCCATTATGGAATGGTCAAAATAAATTACATTGTAGCAGAAATTACGTTAGCATTTATAATTTTATGTGATTTCCTCTCGTAACCCCATACTAGCGTATTCACTTTTATGGGATTGTACGCAAAAAGATAAAACTTATAAATTTAATTATAAATGTTCATTTTAATATCTAGTAGATAATTTCATTCAACTCAAGATAGCTACGACCGTATGAATTATCATCCTTATTATGATATAGGTAGGCAGGTACTAAGATTAAATCCAGATCTATGTATATTTATGTTATTTACTTTATTGTTTATTTACGAGTAACATTTATAAGTATCTAAATGTAAAGTAAAGGAAGTATAGTACAAGTGCAATAACGTACAATAAAAATATCTACGCGTTGCAACAACGTAGCGATCGCGTAAATCACCGCACTTCTTGCCTCTGTAATGTCTTGCTTCTTATTTTTATTCCTCTCTATTGTTTTGAAGAAGAATAAGTGTTATACGGTCATTGTACACTGTTTTTCGTTACATTTTATTTAAATGTGTTTATTTAAATTTGTTTGTATTTTATACCACGTCATATCAGATTTTTAATTATATATATATTTTTTTTTAATAAATCGAAGTCGTAAATGGTCTTCAGTTTTTACTTTTTAACGGAAATGGGACCGGTTTTACTCTTAGGTAATGCGTCTTCTCCATATCGGAATAACTTGTGAAGTTTTTATTCGTTACATTGAATCAAATATTTTTAATTTTGAATACAATACGTTGTTTTAGAAAATATTAACTTACATAATTTATTATATTATTATATGTTTTCTTGATTCTATCAGGGTACATTATTCAAACAGATTTTTTTAATAATTATGAAAGTGACTTTGTCGCTTACAATACTAATTACAATCATATATTATTTTAGTACGGAGACGGTAGCATGTACTAATGTCCAGTATTTTTTGTGTTGACCGGAATTCCCAGGAGATTCAATCCCATGCGGCGACTTGCCCAGAGCGGTGTCCTGTGGGACTCGGTCCAGGGAATGTAGTTGAATAGTCCATCACGTTACGGCTACGAGATAGAACTAGTGATTCAAAGGAAAGGTTTAGTTTTTGTATAGTTTGATACCAGTTTTAAAAGAAATGACGTGGATTAACTCGTAGAATAGGATAGTGCTGACTTTCCGCCTAAGGTTGAGAGTTTCTGTCGTTAACTACGGGCGTGCGGGGTTTGAATACTACTTAAAGGTTAATCAAGCATAAGCAAAAAGTAATACCTAAGTATGTAGTAAAAAAGTAATAAGTATGTAATAAATAATTAAATATTTTAGAATGTTACTATTACAAATAGATTGCGCTGTTTTATGTATTTATATAATAAATACTTTTTTATTTGGCATTAGTAGCTAGTACAACATTTGAGCTCAAAATAATTGAATATGTGGATATGAAAAATACAGAATTTCTTTGCACCTGATGCCAATTTCGCCCTAACCAGAGATTTCCAACCATAACTAAACTCCTCAACCCCAAGCTATTTTAGCTTAGCCCTGTTTAAATACTTTCATATGACCCTTCGATACTTAACAAAACACCCTACGAGCAGATCCCACCAAATCCTACGTACAAAAGATGATAATGCCCTACTATTTCATATTCAATTAAATATTTTGTAAGGGACAAAAATCTATCTTAGGGATTTAGGGCCTTACGTAAGCTAATTTTGGGTGGCCGTTCGGTAGCTACAGTTGGTGGATTAAGGATCTTTGCCGTGAATACTTCACGTTAGAGTTTTTTTTACTAAGTATTTAAAATGAAATAAAATACATATTCGGAACGTACGTACATACAATAATTATATTTGATAAGATTCGTGAAAATATGGTTAATTAAGGAGTTAAATAAAGAGTGTTTTTTTGCCAAAAAATGAAAAAAAAACTTACGCGATAACTGAGCTAGAGCGCACTGATGAAAAATAAAAAGGGTAGAAATAAATTTATATAAAAATTATTTCCAACAACTTAAATTGATAGTACTTTCTAAGTGAACAAATATATTTATTATTATTATTTTGTGTAGAGTATGTAAGTAGGTAATATTATGTGTATAAGCTTCTTAATTTCTGGGCAACGCGCTCAGAGGACTCCGGATGGTGTTCCTTGCTGAGACCAAGGAGTCCTCTTCGCAGCGCCGAGGACGGCCACCGGCAGGGTTTTGGTGCGATAAAAATCCCACATAACCCGTCGTCGCTCCCGAGGCGTACCTTCTGAAGGTTTCCCCTCGTAAACAAAAAAAATGCTTCTTAATTTCTACCAAGTTACTCAGCCATGGCTATAGATACTTCTAAAAATCGTCGAGCAACTTTTAAAACTCACCCACGCTAAGCCGCGATAGGAACATTTGGCAAGGAATTAAAACTGCGGTACGAGGATAAGCGCGATGGAGGGCACCAGTAATTAGATATTAATAGATAAACGAAACCGACACGTGTACGTATGCTATACTGGGGGATGAGTGTTTTGTAGAATTATTTAAAGTGAAACATTAATAATGCATAAAGTTTTATTTATACAGAGTCCTTTTTCGCAATCTATTTTTTTTTTTACTTTTTATAGTTAAGTTTACTATTTGCATACTTAAGCTGGTTATGAATATCTTAAATAAATGTTATACCCGTTTTTTACCCGGCATATGTGTAGAATTTCAATTATATTAATAATTGAAATTCTACACATATATTAACAAAACCGTATATCCAAACTATATTAAAAAAAAAACCTCGTAGTTAACTTTGTAAGTAAAACTCCAAAAATCATATATCATAAAATTTCTGAAACAAGTAATTCACGACATTTTAATAAGCAGTTTGAGTGGTTATTTTCTTAATTAAATTGTTTTAAATCATACCTGTAGAATAATGTGTATTAAAAAACTGTAACTGCAAAATTCTTTGAATATAAAATAAAATAAAAGTACTACCAGTACAATGCACTTTAATTCTGGCTTTGAAAATTAAATGTGATTATGTATGAGAGGGTGCATAAATTAGCAAAAGGCCATAACTTGATGAAGACGAAAAATTATCTTATCTCTACAACGATTTTTTAATTAATTTAGTGTGACTTGCTGTACCTTACCATAGCGAATTTTTGTAGCTGCACATTGGTATATATGTATTTTAAAATCCCACTACTGGATATGTATCTCTTCTTAGAATTAGAATGTGAATTTAATTAACATAGACACGAAGGCATAGGCTTAAGTTACTTAACCAATAGGTACTTCATTGTTACTAAACAAGTAACCTATATGTAGGTATCTCCGGCTCTCGTTATCTGTTTTAAATTTCATTATATATTTTATTGACTTATAATAATTTATCGAATGCATCAAAACATGTATAGCTGTTTATATCGTCTATAACTATCCTATTGAACGTTCAATAAAGATTATCTACCAACAAAAAAGTTTCGGAAACAGTAAAGATTCTCGCCTCAGATTGTTTCTTCTTATAATGGGATGGGGGTCTTAAGCCACGTATAAAGAGAGCCACTTAACTTGACCTCGGTTTTCTGTGAAGCCATTCTTTGGTTCGCTCTTTGAGGCTTTCTTACTCCAAATGTATGCTTTGAGGTAGTTCTAAAACTTGCAGTAATACATGTGTATTATAATTTGAAGCTACCTTGATACATTTTTGGACCAAAATAAGATTTTTTTAGGTTTTGTGTTTAAAATTTCACGTGAATTAGGTTGTACTTATGTTTTTTATAGATTGTATCATAAACATACCTATATTATACCTATAATGCAGATAATAAAGAGCTGTAATTGTAGACAAATGTAATAACTTCTTTAATTGTGGATTTTCATTTATTTAAGTTTATCTGAGAGACGTAGCTACCTACTCCTGAGTATGTATTTAAGTTAAACACATGAAGCGATCCTTCATGTGTTTATTTGAATAAGTATGTCACTGTTACAATGCCTAGGGATTATAGGGATTACCATATAAAAATAAAGTAGGAGTGATAAATAAAAGCTTAACATAACTTTTGTTGTTGCAGCCCATCGTCTACGAAGGTCAAGACAAGAATCCGGAAATGTGCAGGGTTTTACTTACGCATGAAGTTATGTGCAGGTGCAGTATACATCACCTATAAAAAATTGATACACCTATCTCTTGTATTTTTGGGTTGGTTCTCTACACTCATAGCTCTACCTTATCTATATTATCTCTGTATTATCTATGGTTGCTACGGACATAAAATAGAAGAAGATAATCATTCGAATGACTGCCTCGCCGGGTATCGAACCTGGATTCTTTGCGTGTCTATATGGTAGGAATAGCGAGCACACATGTTGCTAAGTATTTTATCATGAGCAATAGGTTCTGTGCATTTTTTCAATAACATATTTGTTACTATTCAAAGAATTGTCATAATAGGAATTTGGGTGTATGTCAGGATTCACAGAAGTGGCTCTATGCTCATTTTTCATAAATGTCAAACCGTAAAATTTTACTAGTCATCTTTACAAATATACCTTTAGGTATATTTGGAAATATGTGTATTGTAAGGTTTACCTTATATTCATGATGTGCAGTTTTTATATATTTTGGGCTCTATTATTTAACTCATGTTAGTTTTAAGTTGTTATCTTCAATGTTAGGACATGAACTTGTAATAATTACATTATGAGGTTAATACAATACCTATTTACATGTTTAGATATAGCGGTAGGAGTATACCTATTTTTAGGGTCAAATCAATATGTTCGTAATCAAAGCTATAGGTAAGTAAAAAATATCATAAGTGGAATAAAACGTTTCCTATTAATTACATAGATAATAAATGTAAGCTTAAACTGAGAAAGATAAAAAATATAATTAAATAAATAATACATAGATGTATTCGTAAAATTCATAAATATAATTATACTCTACCAATTATATGAGACATCAAATAATACTATCTGATATCAAATTATACACTAATAGATCGAATTACATCACATGCACTAACAAAATCATATACCTCCGTAATTTTGTTCGACTAATTCGTAAACAAAGACATTAATTTGCGAAATCCCATTCGAGGTGTATCAGTGTTCTGCGTAATTGCTTACTCCGAAACGACCGACAAGAAGTGAACGTCCTTATTAATTTAACCATTTGTTTGGGGTGGTTTTTCCGCTCGTAACAGTGGTACGTCTCGCCAGTGTGTCAATGTGTGTTTAGAAACACGGGTTGTCTTTGTGTGAGCAATTAAAATTTTATTCCACCTTAGACGCAATATCCCTGTTGCATGCAACGCGATATGTGCGTCCCGCTCGCGCGTCTTCAGGGGAGGAGTCTCGAGGGAGTCTGTCCTTTCAATGTCTTTGCCCTTTGCGTCAAGGAGCCGCGATAGGGCGCGTGCAGCTAACGTCAAGTTTATGTGGAAGCGGCTTTTTTTAATACGCAATATGCATTGTGTATAAAGTAGAGACAAATAATATCACGAATGTTATAAGCGATATGTATATTTTTATTATAGTTTATTTTTTTAACAAAATTTAACTAATTAAACTTGATTACGAAAGTCGTCTTAAAGAGTGCCGTAGAAAAGGGACACATACTGATAAAAATTGAAAGACATATTATGTAAAATTTTTGATTTTACCTACCTATAAAAATCAATAAGTTAATATTACTGTTCTCAAGTTATTTCAGTATTTAAATACTATTAAAAGTATATATTTTACCAAAGCCACAAAAACCTGATTTATGTTACCTCTGAGTGTACAATTACTAAAAATAGTTTTCACTTTCAGTCGGTGTTGTGATAAGAAAAGTTGTGGGAACAGAAACGAGACTCCATCAGATCCTGTTATCATAGATCGGTAAGTGCGAATAAATATAACATATCACGTAGTTAAGAATACTCAAGATACACATGGTACAACTCTTGGGTTACTATCTGTTAATTAAATTACAAACTTAATATCAAAATCACAGAAGTTTTATACTTTAAACTTTTAATATCACTACAAATTTTTAATAATATCTATCTTGTATTAACATTAAAGGTATTAAGGTAGTAGTAAGTAGTAGGTAAACATACACATCTCCACATCTATAGTTAATGCAGTGTCAGAAACTTTAATTATATTTGTTATGATTAATGCCACAAACTCTCGTCTGTAGTAGAAACTTGTATCAATGAATAAGTAGGTACTTTTATACAAAAGTGGCAAATTTTGTATGAAAAAGTGTAGATAGCAGGTTTTTGTTTCGTATTTTTCCATTTAAAACGATTCATCAGGCCACAATGACGGCAATCTCAAAACTTTGCTGCGGCAAATGCATTTTCGCGATACGAAAACTTTCGAGATTTTTCGTTTGTGTCGCATTTTTATGTCTCGACTTTTGACTAGGAAATAAAACGATTAGTGAGTGAAATTATAACTGTGCAGACATAATATTTATATGAGTCTAAATTTGGAAAGTTTTCACAAAAATTATACTTAAGTAAATAGTACATCCATTTAGATGTAGTTTGTTTAGTGCGGGAATGATAAAATTTCACTACCATAAATCAAACTGCGCTAGGATTGTTTGTAAATAAACATATGGCCGTAGCGGATATTCTACGCATTCACACTACGTGCACGAGCAAAAATTGTGCAGCGCCATTGTTTTCCGAAAATAAAACGAAACCCGCAAACAACACGCGATAACAAAGAATCGATTGCACAACAACGGGGCAAGTCCAAAATTGCCTGATTTACCATCTCACGCTGAGTCATTCATCCAGATTCGATATAAAAGCCAGGAGGAGTGAGAGCTAATCAGGCTGACAAATATCGAAATTTCAATAGAGACGATACGAAGCACTATCCGTAGGTGAGGGGTTTGGGGCGGCGTGGTGCTTTTATTTTCGATCCTTTTTCGGGAATTCAATTGAGATAGGCGTCTCTCGTTCCGAACGTCGTTCGATATTTGCAATTTAGGGTTGAGATATAATTGAACGACGGAATCAGAAATGAAGGCGAAGCAATCGGAATCACTGCTAAGGTCACTTAAAAATAAATGAAATAGAAAACGAATGGACACACTACAACTAAGTTTATATTTGGTAGGTTTTTATAATTGCACTAATTAATTTGCTAATTTAGCACACCCCAGCCCACTAGTATCACAAAATTAAAATACGGGATATAAATAATAATTGCCTTTCTGAGCGATCTAATAGCCAACAATTAGATTTCTGACACAACGTCATTACAATGATAGGTATTATAATTAATTTCAATGTGAGTGTGAACAGTGGTTGCCAACCCTAACCACCCACACGTCGGTTTTGTAATTCGCTCGATTCAAATTTTTTGTACCTTGGAAACAAAAAAATTCAATGACGGCCTTTGTGCTCTAACTTTCCTTTGCTTTTCGACGGAGCATGAAGTTGATCCTCAAAATTCGTAACCACGAATAAACTTGTGATTTTCAGCTTTGATGTGTCCAAATTAAACCGTGCTTTTGCGTGTGAAGTCGTTATTAGAAACCACCAAATTTTGAAAAAGGTTATCCATGAATATTTATAGGCAATATATGTAAAGGCGTCAATTGTCAATCAACTGTATGAGATACCAAGAAATTAGAATTTGCGAGCCTTTGTTGTCGATGGCTATTCTGTTAATAATTGGGGAATTAATTAAAGGAATAACTACTCATTATTTTCTAATATTTATAGGTACGTGTTTAAGCATTAAAATAAGCATAAAAGTAAATTAAATAAATCAGAATTAAACTAATATAAATGACGAAAAAAGTAGCTTGAGTACGTATTTCCGCTCGACCCTAAAGCGGATCACTCTTTTCAAAACAAATTGTTATCTGCTTATGTAGGTTACTCAGTATCTACTATCGTAATGTAATTCAGCTAATATGCATGACAATTTGTTAATTGTCACAAGTCAGTTCGGTCCTGCGATAATCCATCAAGTCATTCACACGACCTCACCCACATCTACTCGCGGACTAATGCGATAATTGAAATTGTGCAATTGCGTGCGAAACGCTCGTCCGAATTACCCTTATTTTTGTGTAAGAATATTAAAGTATTTATTTTTACGCGATTTATTGACGAATTTAATGAGTGGTAAAATTAATTGGCTATTATTCACTGTTGCCGCACACATTTTTTCTGTTAAAAAATATTTCCTAAGTAGTTTATTAAAACTACTAGTAGTAGACTATATAGTAGCTATATCTCCAATCTTCCTGTCAAAGTTATGTAATTTCCCTTGCGATTTTGCATATCAGGACATACGAGTAAAATCAAAATTCAGATATTCCTGTTCGATTCACTAGTGAACAATGAAGAACACATGACACACGGGATCGTCTTAGAACTACCGGTAGGGTCTAATTCCCTAGCTGTTTGGGGGTTGATACTTGCTTCACATATTTTTGTGAAAATTGAGAAGGATAGTTAAAATTCTGATTTGATAAGCAATTAATTGCTAATACGATGACCATTATAGACACCAATTTGATTTTTTGTTTTTATTTTTACAAACTGGCTTCATGCAATGTAGTTGAGTATACGATAATTGAAATTGTGCAATTGCGTGCAAAAAGCCCAGTGCCGAATTCATTACGCTCGCGTTTTTGCAATTCGGTTTTTCCTTTTTTTTGCACACTGTCGCCGGGTGAAATGATAGCTTTTGGCTGATAGTCTAATTATTTTCACCGTGTGTTGTTACTGTCAATTTAGTAAAGAGCTGCATGCATTTTTGTAGCGCAATTTTTTGTTTTACTACTTTTTCTTATTGTGAGTAATATGTTTGCATATGTTTATTGCATAGTCTTTAAAATTAAATTTAAATTCTCTATAATTTTGCCTTTGATCTGAGAAAGAACTTTTTTAAAAAATCGCGAAATGTATCTATAGGAAGTACGTCGATTTGAAATTAATTCAACACTCTTTTAATTTTGTAGTTATGTCAAATGTTCACAAATGAAATCTGGTTTCAACTAAAACCAATCAGGTTAAAGAAGAGAAATCAAATATCAAAGTGTGAAAAGACACTGATATCTGCCGGAAATCTTAACAAGAGTAACCGGTAAGCGAAAGCGTTTGAGTATCGATAACACGTCGAATAACTGACGGTACGGTAAAAGCAGGCAACAATCCAGAACCCTTCGAATCAGCAGCAATTTGTTAAGTGGATTTTTGCCCGAGACACGCTCGCGGCTCGATGCGCTCCTGTACACAATTTCATTATCTCTGCCCGCCTGCCCACGGCCGACTACTATTAACTTACGATACCCAGCTACAGAACTTTTTAAAGCATTTTTCAATATTTTCACATTCGTTTATTTCAAATCTTTCTTTCTTACAAAATTCTGAATTACATTATTAATTTGGTACAACCCTCTGATTTCAGTATTAAGTTGTAGCGTGTATCCGTTTATACAAATATTATCAAAATTTCTTGATCAAAAGTTAAAGGACGTTATAACATTGATATCAGTAACAATGATAGTGTCATAACTTCTATTTAAAGAAAAGGGGAATAATTTGCCACTTTTTTCAGTATCTGTAGTCGATGTATTACTTGATGTTTTGCTAGTTCCTGTGATGACCAGGACTAAAGCCATAGTCGAGAGAATATGGCTTTAGTCCTATTCATTTTCCTTGACCTTTTCAGTTATATCAAATTACGGATACAATCATTTGTAAAACAATTTGTTTACAACGAGATTCTGATGGACACACGGGTTGTCACTTCACAGTCATAAAAAGTAGATTCTTCCCCCTTTGAAATTGTTTTAATGTACGTACAACTATTACCGTATCAATAGGGCGCAGGTACTTTAGAAAATGGACTTTCGAAATCAATTCGTACCCACGCAATCTGTCCCCTCTACGCAATCACTTAAGAATTTTATGAAGCGTAATGATTAAGATGTTTTATCGTACCAGAATTTAAAACGATATAGTAGGGGTGGGAGTCAGTATTAAACTACTGATGCAAAACATATTGTGACTGGAATAGCTATTAAAGGATTAGAAACTGTTTTCGTTGTTCATTCATTTGACAAGGGTACTTTATATTAAAGTTTATTTACGAGTTTTTAGAGCTTAATACTAAATATCAAAGTAATAAGTTCTTGAGAAATCTTTCCCATATAAAATTTTAAAATAAAATACAAGTAAGGGCTGAAGCAATCTTTCCGACATATGGCTGATATCTATATTACAATGGGATTTTTACACCCTATTTCGGATGCGACAAAATCGATTTCCAATTTGATTCGGCCCTCATGTTCTCTACTTGATAAACATATTTTAGGCGTGGTTACTTCTGGCAGTATGGGGTATATTTTAATGTCAACGGAAATAAAGTGTACAAAATTCACCAAACAAAAAGCAATTCTTTTCTTAAAATTTGTTTCTTACTTCGATGTTACGACTGATTAGAATGAAATGTAGAAAAAGCTTATGTAAAATCTCTTATATAAATATTAATACAATACCTTCTAGTTTCAAGTTCGGATTTGAATTATGGTTTGAATTAGAACAATATAAATTTCCAACCAGAAATAACTCTAGTTTGATTGCCTAATAATGCTATTTAAAATTCATTTCCATTCCTAAACTCTAATTTCACATTGGGGAAACATTTCGTTTTAAAGCGTGGTTCTTCTGCCTGCAGTTTTCCGGTAATTTTCGGTCCCGTGAACATTGGTAGGAGCGAATCACGGCTATTATATTATCTCATTAGATACGCCGCGGCGCCGCGCGCCTCTTTTCTTTTCGCCAAATAAATTCGTTTCTGAGCGGCTGATTTCTCTATTACGGTTTTTTGAGATATCCTTCTAGTTTAGGCGGTGAATATACCGATGTGGTTTGATCTGTTTCTACATTTATATGTTTAGAGCTTGATAACAATTTGTTCAGTGAAATTACGACGTACTTTAATTTTTTCCAAAATTTACAAGAGCAAATAAAAATATGTCCAATTAATATTAGTAATATTGTACTTATCGTAATACGAAACTTAAGTACCGCTTTAAAATTTTAAAACAAATCTTGAAACAACTCTATGATAAAGTAAGTGTTAACAGCAAACAATAAATTCAAATTACAAATAGTTTGCAAATACAAGTTTGTTGGTGCGCGACCTCTGAACGGCCGAGTTTGCAGTTACGCTGCGAAAGTTTCCATAAGTTCATAATTCTCTTTATTAATAGCTTTGCAGTCTCTTTCATTGGAGTAAGAACATACGAATAAAGTTATTACCTTAATTTTGAAAGTTAACACGCTAAACTTGTGAACAAAAAATAAGTAGTTGCAATGCATATACCCAACCCGTTTAATACAAGAAATGTTACAAATTACGTAGATCTGTGTTAAAAGCGACGCAACAAAAGATTCCGACACACTTACGGCATAATGTAAACCAAAAAAGAAAACTGGTCCCAAAAGCGTACCCTGGGGAAGGTCGCGCGCTTCGCTCCGGCCCGATACAGACACGACGACTGGTGATTAGGCTTCTTATCCATGAGATAGCGACAGAAACTGTGCAAGACTTAACAACTAGAACCGTTTTCTTATTCCCTCCGACCAGGCATTTTCTTGTGCCGACTTATCTAATGCTGTTCAGTTAAAATTTCTATGTAATATTACCGAGTAACTCTCGAGGTTTGCGGATTTCTTTACACATAATTGCGAGTTTAAGAAGATCATACTACATCGCATATCTTGTTACATCGCAATATGTATAATGTATAAATCAAACCAGTAGCGCAGTAATGAGACGTCTCATTTCTGATTTATATCGGCGTACTCGCTAGTAGGTACCCTCTGATTTTTCTACTCGATAAGTCCGGGTGATGATCGTAAATTGAAATATGATAGACTCTCAGTAATAAGCTTCGGTAATCGCATCGACCCTTCGAGTCGAATGGTATTTCGAGTGTCATGGTGAAATTTTGTTTATTTAATGTAAATTGTTCATAAAATAATAATATGGTTAATAAATTGGTCGTTTCTCGTTAATGACTCATTTTATATTTCAAGCCGTAGCTTAGTTTAAATAAAGTTTTTCTTCTAAAATCGTTGCAGTAATAAAATAGTTTTCACCTTTTTAAGCTTCTTTGAATCCACTTTTATCGTATACCATGTACAAGTCTTCTATCTCAATTTCGACCTCATTCCCGATTCCAATACGTGATTCGTCGGTTCGGAAATTATTCGGTGAAAATTCACCATCTCGTTAGAATGTGCGATCCGGTCGGGCGAGGCGAGCCAACCGCTTGATAAATTGTCTGGAATAATAATGATGAATTGCAACTAGCCCGGTCCTGATGTTCATTCTAGTCCGTGAAACCATTTTACTCTATGTATACATTTTGCCTTTTTATTCAACGGAACTATCTCAAAGACAGTTGAATTTTATATTTGTTATATCATTTTATTCGGAAAGTTAATTTTTTATGTCAATTTTATTTTTACAGTAATTCCCTTTTTTAAATTACTGTAAAACTTTATTAATTTGTATGATTTTTTAAACAAACTATGCCAAATTTATTAAACCTAAAATAAAGAAATGAATACTCTGTGTTATGAAAAAGCTTATAATTATTTTTTAGAATAATAGCAAATTCATTCTAATAAAATCCTTAAAAAATGCCGAATTAATTTCAATTTCGTTATTACTTCAAATTAGCGGCAAATCTATTAAGAAGAGGACGTCTCAGGCCCATTTAATTAGTGACAAGGTTTTATCATCCGCTCTCTTTGCCTCCGTTCTGGAGAAAATCAACCGTGATTCCATATTGGGAAAGCTAAAATAATATTAGAGGCAATTCTTGAATCCGCTTACATTTTAAGTATACATCGTTCTATTTTTATTTTTAATATCGTCACATAAACGTGTTTTATTGTGAACGTTATAAAGGTGGTTGTAAATGTGGTAAGTTAAAAGGGACATACATTTTAATGTTAATCCATAAGTAACGTCTTTGAAGACAAACACACCCGGTATTTGGTAGTAAAACAAACTAACGTTAATTGTTGCTTTTATGATGGCATCGCGTGAGTTGGGGTTAGATAGCAAATAAATTGTTGCTGTGACTTTGATCTCGGAATATTGTTTAATTGGACACGGTAATATTTATGTGATTACCTATTTTTATTTTAATGATGTAGTTCCGTATTTGTATTTTAAGTAATTAAGAGATTAATAAAATACGTAAATGCACATTAAAAGAATATATCTTTTTTCGATGCAGAGTAAACATAATATTTTTATTTTAAGGGTGGTAGAGCTCATATGTAACGAAGACGCGGTTAACGTAAAAATACGTTATAATACGTTTATGCGGAACTTATTATTAGATGGACTTCTTACTTTCATAAAAAATATGGAAAATTTTGAATAGATACATATTTCAAAACCTAAACCGTGTTTAGTTATTTTTAAACTAAAATTTAGTAGATGTTACTACTTTATTTCAACTAATTATAAATACCGCATCTGCTTCTTTATACACACGTAATAAATTTTGATTCTGGAAATTTAATAATTATCATTCACGCAAAAAAGCAAAACATCACTTAAGTTCAATTTGGACGAGTGCCTTATTCAATTAGTTATCTTGATTTGGATGTAATTGTGACTTTCTATTTGATTAATGGCCTCTTCAATCCTCAATTTCACATTTAACTAATTGCGGCCTATGAATTGAACTGCATCACTATTTTAATATCCATTATATGATCATGACAGTTATCATTAAGGATTTTGATTTTTATAATGTACCTATGTAATACTTTGTTCAGTAGAATATGTCTTAATGATTTTTATGATTTAATTTTATCATTACAACAGTTACAGGCAATAATTTTAGTATCCTTTGATGCATTTAATAGTTATTGGATCATATAAGTTAGTGCAAAGATTGGAGATTTTTTCAGATAAGAGAGAATAAGATGAAGGAAAACTGCATAACTTTACATACTTAGAGCTGGCAAAACATAAGCAACCACTGTAATGCAATTTACAAAGCAGGCAATCAAGAGAGCTAGCCACATTGTTGTACATTCGCCGTCAAAGCCAAAGGAGGGAGGCTCCTTAATAATTAATTGGCGCTTAAACGCGCTGACGTCTTGCGCTCAAAAGGAGACTAGCGTCTATGCATATGCTCCGTAAGTGGAATAGGTGCTCTTATTTCGAATTTCAAGACTATCTACATACAATATTGAGTCTAAAATCAGAATTAGTAATAAGTGCATGTTGATGTAAACATAAGTTAAAATAGAAACAATGAACTAACAAAATAGTTTTTAACCTGTTTTAGATTAATTAGGTAATGGTATGTTTCGTTCATTGTCATCTTTATTTCCAAAGTTGATAAAGAAAATATTGAAATTATTATTATTTATTATTTTATATTGTTAAGTGTAAGTACCTACTCGATATGAGCTAGCAAAAAACCTTTCAGTACATTTTATCCTATCATCATTTTACTCGCTAAAATATCCGAATGGTGTGCACTATTGGGCAGAAGGTAGCAATCCGAGCTATAAGAATAGAAAGGGCTTTTAAACTGTATTTCGGTAAATATATCGCAGGGGTCGCCTTTGATCGAAGCACCTTTTCAAATTGTCACTTGTAAATCCAATTTTCGCTTTATATTCCAAGTGACACTTTTCGTGGGGTGCATAGTGATATTACATTATAGTCGATATGTCATTCATACTCTCGTGTTTTTATACAAAATCGTGTTTTGTAGCTCTTTCTTTAAGACCTGCTTAAGCTCTTAAGCTTAAGATCTTAAATTAGGTGCTGTATCTATTAGTTACCTCTCGTTTTTTTTTCTTCAGAGAAATATGTATATCAATAATAAAGTTTACCCACTGATACTATACATATTCTAGTTAAACTTTTTAAGACTATAAGTTAAAATACTTATAAACAGTTAAGAAATTCACCTACGTGAAGATAATTTATAAAAATATGCAAGACTCAAAGTAAAACAAAAGCACAAGCATGTGTTTTTTAACTTTAGTTTAACATTATTTTTGTAAGACTTATTTTGAAACACAAACTTAAAGATTTACAAAAGAAATTGTAAGTATCCCATACCTATTTACTACTTATAAAGCCAAATGTAAATTTGTAGACCTAGCTACCAGGCGAACATAAAATAAGTATAGTAACACAGAACTGGGGTTGCTTAAATTGCATTGAGCTCCCATTAACGCCTTGTCAGATTGGATTTCGATTTATGTATTTGATAAATGAGATAGAATGCGTTTGATTGTTCAGATAGCGCTGAGTAGAGTGGGTACGATATAATCCTGTAGGCTTAATGCGTTTGAAAATGGATAATACTGTAATGGTTCTTTTATGACTTAAAAGTTTATTTTATACAAGTAAAATCCATGGGCAGATTTTGTTTTTATCATGTGTTTTTGGGAATTGTTTACATGATTATTGTTTTGTTATTTCATAACAATTCAGTAATTTATTTCCAAATGATATATTAATCTTAATATACACAAAAAACGAATTAATGTAACTAATTATTTTTACAATAAAATAATAATGTACCTTTCAAATTAATATTTCATGCGAAGTCAAATGTCGGGTTAAGTATGTTACGTGTTACCTTAGAAAAGGTATTTGTGAGCTAAATAGAGAAAACAATGTGATAGATCTTATATATCTATTGATCCCTAACGTTAATAATACCTATATCTTTAATATTGAGCTTAGAATAGAACCATTCAGACGCTGTGTGGGCAAGAACACAGCGTCTACTTAACGAACAGTCGTCGTCATTTGTTTTCGTTTGCCTTACAATTTTTCCTGTTGTCACGGGGCGTTAATGAAAGAATTAGCTTTCATTACAACTGATACGATTCGTTAAAAGGATTCTCGAATGATCTGGACCTTTCGATGCGGAGCCTCGGACGTGAGGTCGTGATTATCTGTGATTAGTTTTTTAAGCACATATAAAATGCTCTTAGTTGACGGGATAAAGGGAAAATGTAATTGTGCTTTTTAGATAAGACAGAATACGTATATCTAAGTATTTTCATTATAAAAATATCAGATTTGTGCAAAGTGTGTTTTTTTGACGCGCGTAGTTTATTTTATGATCTAAATCTCGATCCTACCTAAATATACCTATACCAACAGAGGTCAAATAGAAATTATTACTAAGATTTTATTAGGGGAGTTATGAATAACTTTAATATTTCATGTATACGTAGTAAAGATAAGCAACTGAATGTCATCACAATATCACTGGAACCAACCGAACTACGTAGTTTTTGCACTTTCAGTATAAAAATGCTAATTGAAAAACTCTAAGCGTTTAATTATACTTTAGCCTTTTATAGCACTGTCTGGCACCTAGTAGTGATAGTGGAATAACGTAGACTTCACACGTATGTCTAAGAGTAGGTATACCTGGAGGATAAATCGTTATTAAATATCTATATACTCGATGTCTTGATAATGATGGTTTCGTCTTGTTATCTATAATAGAAAATATGTTTTTATTAATGTACAGATATAGGCTCAATATATAAAAGTCATATTAAAAACAAAACAACCCCGGATTCGTTAAAGTTCTGACATTCCACAGTAATGCATTAATTAAGTGGTCCTGACCGATCCCCGAAAATCGTCTAGAAACTCTCTCTGTTTAAATTAGTGCAGATTTCATTTTCTTTTTAATTCGTCTTCCAAATTCAAATAAGACTTCTTTTTTATTATCCCGCGCCGCATAAAAGGGTAGACCAGGATTCGTCGCTCCGGCGTGTCGTTCGCTTCGAAACGCTAATTCCTTGCCCGGGATACTGATTGGACGATATATTTAACAATGCTGCCGACACGCTTCTTCGCAAAAATACATCTTACGAATCTGTATTTTTTTTCTTTTTTTCTCGCGCTCGGATTCTTATTTTCTTATTTTGTATATGTCGTAACAAAGGTTGTAAGTGAAGGAGGTAGTGCGCGCGTTAATGACACTAATATAAATTAGTTGAAGGTCGCATTTGGCGTGCTCGGCTTGGATGTTTAGCCGTTCGTTTTTCCGGTTATACAAGCATATTACGGGGCACCCAGCCCATGGAGGGTCTTAACGGGAGGTCGTTTGCTGCGCTGCCAGCCTCCTAAGATTAATGACATTACGCGAAGACACTTTGTAGGAGGCAAACGTGACAAAAACCCAGTTGTAATTAAGTATATCGATTTAACGCCTACGAATATTTACTTATTGTGTCCTTCCTTAAACACATTACAAAGCTCTATTATTTGTAAAAATAGAACAGTAGGTAGAATAGTATGCCCAGATATCAACAATTATGATGTTGTCGTAAGTCGCTACATGATAGTTTGCTCATAAAGTTAACTACCATTAAACCTGTAGCAAAAATATAATGAACCAGAAGATTTTAAATTCGTTATTTATTTCTACGTAGAAAAAACTTTTTTGCAGTATTTTTCTAAAACTTAATATAAAGTCGCCATTTGCGATATTTTTCAAATTGGTAATCAATTTTAAAATAATCCTGACATTTTGTGCTACTAAGTAACGTATTTCATTCAGGTTTTGATTGCTTAGGTACTTCTTTTTCTTAACTCACTAATTAAAGATTCAAATCATTCGTGGAAAATCCTATGTCTACCTAGAGTCAGCGCCTTAGAAATTGTCTTATCGCTAAAGTAGATAAAGGTATTCTATGAAACTAACAAAAAATTGCGAGTTTTATATCTATTAAAATTCAATGCGGATGCTTTACATGATCATAGTACAAGCGAACTCTGTTTCAACACTGGACACTATAAAATATTTAACACTCATATCTCGAGCGGTCCGAATATTATCGACTGGTCTATAAAACGGAAAAGTTCTACCGGAGAGAGACGAAAGTAGTACTTATGCGTACGTAAGAGAGGGATGTATGTAGTCACGGATATTGTACGATCTTTGAAAATTCGTTGGTACCGTTTGCTTTCTTTTCGATCGTTTTTATCGCGGCCGTTATATTTTGATAGAGCAGTTTGGCAGGATCGCCGTATAACGTTTATGTTTTGGTTTTCGGTTTTACCTTTCAGTGAAGGTTGTTCAACGCTCTCCTTGGTTATTGTTTGCAATTCATGTTTCTGAATTTTTGATGAACTTAATTTTCTGAACATTAGGCAAAAATGTATGTCGTACCTAGTAATGTACCTACTTGTGATGATTTTGTCCTTCAATTGTAATCATTTCGGCATTATATGAACGTGACTTTACCTAATAGTTTTAAATAACTCTTCTGTAAAAAATATATGAAACAGAACTACGAGTATACCTATTTCATATATCTCCTATAAAAACTACTCAAGAATATCTTTTCACAGTGTAAAATAATATGACTAAAATATCATTAAATTTTTTACATTATATTTGAAAGCTCGCAAATACCTTAAATATGTTTACCTTAAAAGTTTCCAGTGATAAATACTCGGCGGGGCTCGCGAATATAAAATATAATGTACAATCGCGGGCAAAGTATTTCAGCAAAGTTACAGCGTGTAATTATATTGAACAAGTATAAAAATTAAATTAATAATTTGGTAACCCCCGACCAATAAATGTGTTTAAACAAAAAATAGTATTAAAATAGTATAAAATATATACATTTTGGACAATTAAATTTCACAACAATAATAATATTTTCATCTAAGCGTCATAGTCCCGTCGGACCGCTAAGTTCCCTATAGCAAATTAATATTAATGGTAGTACTAGTAATAACAGTGTTGCAAACAATGTCAGCAGTAGTAGAAATAATTCCAATTTAGCTCTTAAAAATGTTCATTATATATACACTACGTTTATTCAAATTCTTGTTATTTAAATGTTTAGAAGTAGGTTGTTACCGACTGTACAAGTGGCTATAATAACTTTGTCCCCCTTTCGCAAAGATGATACAGTGCGAGGTGCAACTATATATTCCTTTTTCGTTCGACTTACATTTTGATGTGTAATATTTTCAATAATATTACCTTCAGACTGTTGTTTAATTCATAGATGTGGCTATTATGAGCCAAAGGACACATGGACTTATAACAGTTTATGTATATCAATCGTTCATCGGATACATACGTAATGAAAATTCACTGCTATTGATAGGTAGAATTCTTGTAACAAAGGAAGTTTTGTTATAGTAACTTATTGGCGATAAAAAATATGACTTTGTTAAAAATAAAAAATATGACTTTATGAGTTCGTGATTTAAATCATGTCATTAACTATCGTGAGGTATTTTTCTATCGTAGCTTCACAAAGTAACTCTTCAAAGTTGAAATTCGTAACAAAGTCAGAATTATATTTATAAAACACACCAACCTGTATATTATCACTCGTTACCTTCGATAGTTACATGGTATAATTATGTTAACCCTATCGCCACGCCGCCGCCCTGCCTACACAAAACAGATGATCAATGGCTCATATGAAAATAAGCGGTCGCGAATTTCCCAATAATAAATTATACTCCTTGTCCGCTTACCTCGGGTTAACCGGCTTTTATAAACTACCCGGGTAATTTATAACTATTACCCGATCACGTGATATCACTTTATAGCATATTCGCCGCTAAATATGAGGGCTGGATAGAGTGCTGTTATGTATGCCCGTTTGTAATATTAACGACTGTAATATGCTCTAAACATAGAGAGTGGTTGGTTTGCATATAAAGTGGTTTGTTTTTAGCTGGTTATCAATTTTTCAAAAAAATGTTAATTGACTTGTTTTAATACTTTCATCGACAAATTTAGATATATCCTAATCGTCTATTATCTTAAGAATTAAGTTAGATAAATAATAATGAGATACTATTATTTGTAAAGGTTGTGTCAAATATAGTAAATCTGATTTAAAAACAGTATCTATAATCAACGTACATTTCAACCAAAATCCTCTCGTACAGTACACGATAAACAAGTTTAATTAATAATTTAATCTGTAATCAAAATAGCGAAGCGAACCAACCATCTCACCTCAAGCACTACAACTACGTACTAAATGTAATCGCGTTCAATATCCTTTGTTCACTTTCAGACTCATTAAAAAGGCGATGCAATTTAATGAGTTGATAGTGTGCGTTATACCCTCGCAACGTTTGCAAATACGAAGTATGTGGCTAATGGAAAGGGAACCTTATACGGTTGGGAGTAGGAGTGAGTTGGTTCAAGCGTGTGGTAGAGCATTGGTATGTAAGGGTCGAAGATTAGTAGTACACGCCTACCAAGCGAGCGCTGAGCGGCTGATGGTGCCCAAGAGTGCAGTTACAATTAGAACGGCGCCCACAATGAAGTGATGTTCCGTAATGTTACTCTTGTCTTTCTATGTTGATTGTGGGTTGGCTAGGTTTCGTTTGTGTGGAAATGGAATTCAATGTTCGGTTCACTGTTGTGAGATTTGATGTTTGCTCTTTTATTTACGAACTGTTTTACCGTATTGCTTTTGTAATGTGGTTTATACAGTTCATGAGTGATTGAAACAAATCTTACTTAAAACGAAGTCTACTAATAAGGTTTAATCAGATTTTTAATTTGTCTAATAGAATAAATAATTTGTTATACATTAAATATAATATCACATCACATTTGTTGTAAAATTTATGATAATAATTTTCTTAATAGACACGACAAAGAAAATGTTATGTCGGAATCTTTTTTTATTAAGTAATTCTTAGCAGCTTCTTAAATAAATTGATCGATTTAGAAGTGAACCTGGGACATTGCAGGGTCGATTCCAAACTGGCCCAGTGACCTGTATTTCAAAGATAGTTAAAATGAGTACCAACATAGGTATATTAAAGTCAAGATATCGGAGTGTAGTAAGTATATTGTCAATTGGATACTACTCCGAGAGCTCAAGCGCTTTTAGATTTGAAAGAGTAGTGTATAGTACAACCAAAATTTTTCTATGCTGCAAAAATCAAATCACGTAATTTTAATACCGTTTCCGTATACATAAAGCAAATCATACTAAAAAAATATTAATTCAGTATATTTTAGTCTATTTACGTTAATCTTAGCCGGGAATCAAACCTGGAAACTTCTAAGTCAACGATTAGTAGGATGCTCGTCTTACGTCGAGGTTCGTCGGTTTCTGATATAAATCCTTTAAGTCGGTCCCCAATTTTAAAAATATCTTCAATATTTCTAAGTTTTTAATAATCACAATCGTCACCCAAATTCGGTCCTCAAAAACAAAGCAAACAGATAACAATTACTAAAAATACAATTAAACCGAGATAACAGGTACCACCAATATTTATTGTGGAATTATCTTCAATTGTAGCGTTTACTGCGCGGAGGGCTATGAAAGGCGAGGTTTTATCGCGTTGCCATGGCAACGGGATGCTGCGTCCTCCGCGATACGATACCCTCCTCGACACAAACTACTATTGCTATATTACCAATGTACGTTAGTGGCTTTTATAGCGAGTAGACGGATGTTTTGACGGCATTGGTACCTATCGAAATCTTTTGATAACTCACATTTAGTAAAAATAATTCTACCTTTTGATTGATAATAAATGAATATTAATCACATTAACGGCAATTTATAATATTTATTTATATTTCGAATTAGCAAAAGATAAATATAATAATATCTCAGCGTGCCATCTAACAAAATCGAAATTATAAATTTGAATACCTATATCAAAATAATTCATCAAATGTACTTATTTCACAATTTATAACAAGTACAAGTAGTACAAGTATTTACAACAAGTACATAAGCTTGTCTTATTGTGCTACATAGATTTATGTGTTTGTGTGCGTAGACCCATGGCAGACACGTAAAAATAATTAAATAGATGGTGTAGATTTATATTTTTTACGATAATAGACTTTTTTCGATTTAATCATTAAAATTACCATTAGGATCTAAGGTTAACAATTTTACAAGGGTGAATAGCTTGCCAAATAAAAGCACAAATTGCATTTGCGAGCTTTGAGTAACCCGATGAACTTGCAAATGTTTACACTTACATAATTTAATCGCTCGCCTCACGAGCGTTGTAATTGTTCTCTGCTATTTGGAAGTACATTCGAAAGCTGGGAGAGCTCATTGGTTCAACTGCGGTGACTCTATTGATACTATAATTTCTGGTTTATAACATTATTGCCAACCTGATTTGAAGTTTCAAGACGGTGGTATGATATAAATACTAACCGAAGCACAAAAACTTCAATTGAGGTTTAGTATTATATTAATTGTTGACCACAAGAAGGCCTCCTATTGAGGTCAGTAATATTATAGCTGTAGATAGCCTGCTTGAGACATATGTATGTAGATAACTAATATATTAATTCTGAATACAATTATATAAAAAAGTGTCCAACCCAATCTATTAAAATACTTATATAGGTATACCGAAACACTTCAATCGGTTGAAAACAATATTTTTACAGGAATCTAAAAAAATGAAAATTGTAATAAGAATGGCATAGCTTAAACTTCTAAAAAATACTATTGATAATCACTCAGTTTCATACTCGTAGTCTCCAGAACCAGATTTCTAATCGCATAACTAGACACCTAAAACTATCCAAATTCAGAGTTCCGCAAACCGCATTCAGCAATCGAACGTTCGCGAAGAACGCGGTATCTGACAACAAGCGGTCTTATAACTTTTCCCTTTTAACCTTTCCCCACCAGGCTCGCTCCCTCGGGAGGCGGTCCCCTGGGCACCAACTCCCCCCGCCACCACTCAATACCGACACGCCATACGAACGCCAAAGATTAAGTAGCCGGAAGATTTGGTAGCCGCGTTTTATTGAATAGTTTTTTTTTAATATAATTAATTTAAAATAAATCTGTCTTTTTTGTTATCCATAATGTGATCCATTCGTTTGTTATATCTTTATAATTAACGACATTTTTATAATCAGGTGCCTACTTTAACTCTTTTATAATTGCTTATGAAATTTTAAAAAATGATATAGGTAATAGTTTTTTGTGGGTTCGGTTGGTTTTAGGCTTAATGATGCTTTTGTTCCATCCATTCCATTCCGCTCATTATAATTCGTGTAATAGAATTTCGAACGATTATAACTATTATTGAATTGATGATAGTTATTAAGGCCCGCTACAGGTAGATGTAAATAGGTACACACTTGAATAACGCATTGTGTACTTCAAACCAAAATATACCTTTTAAAAAGTTAGAAATTAAAAAATTAGAAATTAATATCGATGTACCTAGTAATGATCTAACAAAAGGTTAAAAATACCGTCATAGTTTCTTTGCGATAGATAGATACACTCTGTGAACTTGTGACTAATCTTTGCGGACATGCGACGGGCCTATAACGGGCCCATTTTTCGACTTTGTTTTTCCACGTTCGTCTATAGCAAGCGTTAATATTTCAGTATGTACCAAATGCAAGGGTTAACTGCTCTCATCCCCTTTTTGGATTTATTTGTTCAAAATACTGCAAAATTCAGAGAAAATAAGAACCCATTCGGTTAATACCTGACGTTGTGAATTTCGAATTATTTCATTATAAAATGTATGTATGTATTTACAATTTGAAGTATCTGGGCAGTTTTCAATACTTTAAGAGCCTTCAACCAAAGCTTTTTTAATCTCAAAAATTGCTTCTAAAAACGTGGCATTGATAACTATATACAAACGAAGCGATCTTTTGAAAAACTAAAAAGAGACCATGAAACGTAGTGTTACCATACAAGTTTTTTCAACAAGTTTGAAAGGCGCAACCGATGCAAATAAACATAGTACAGTGGGCGGGTAGAGTGGGGTCGGGAGGCATTCAAGTGTTCCGACTTGAAAGGCCCCGGCCTCCTCGCCACCGACTTAATGCCGTAGTAGATTTTTTCTGTCGTATAGTGCGCGCTACGAAACCGAGAGGAAATAAAACTATGAATAAGAAATAAATGTATAATAGTTGTTCAAAGCACTAAAATATTGTTAGATACCACATTTAGTTCTTATTTGATAACGTAGGTACTTGTGTACTCCCATTTAAATTAAAGTTAAAATATAGGTAGAGATATCATAGAAATCCTTCACCATTATAAAAAACCGTCTGTATGTCTTAGTATGTTTACCCATAACTTTTAGTGTATGCCTTTAACTATACATGCACTATATACAGGTATATTTATACAGACACGAAGTACATTTACTTCGCCGCTATAGCTCCGTATGATTTTTTATGCTTTTAGTACATGCTCTAAATTGGGAAACTTGTACTTAGGTACCATGACAAAATAATTTTATTAGGAATTGATACCCGTACTATGATAACCACATTGCAGTGTTACAAGACTTACAATAATATTCCATACGGCTGACCAGGAAAATACCTTATGAAACTACTCCACAATATTCTTATGGTTGTGTGAAGACCAACTCGCACTAAACATTGTAATAATCCTTGGGTAACGTTTAGAAAACAAACACAACACAGACAAAAAATAATAGATATACCTACAGTAACAAGTAAATAAACAAAAATGTCACTTACTGCATTTCATTACAAATCAGCCGATAAGCCTTTACGGATAGGGGCTATATTATATACGGGTAAGGGATGAAAAGCTGGGGTAGTTTTTACGACGAAAATACAGTTTCCTTTCTGTGATGCGATAGGTAAATATTCCCTACATAGGTGGGTACTTTTATAGGGGATGGTTTGATTTCGTCGCTGAGCCGTGACGCACGTAAAATTAAATATTGTTTTGTTATACTCTACAGAGAAATCTGTATCAAACAAGCCTAGCCACAACAGTATTTTTAAAAGTCACATGTTCTGACGTCACTAGGCAGGAAGTAGGTATCTTTGTACCTTATAGTTAAGCTTATCTCTTTTAAGTTTCGAAATTCAACACCATTTTTAGGTTTCGATTTTTTGTTAAGCTGTTGCTTGCAGTTTTACTATGTTAGGGAACTAAGTAACAATAAATACATTATATCTTGAACAATAAATTTGATTTTTTTCTTTCTGTTTAAAAACATTCTTATTTTACGGAAAATGATCTTTTGCAAGATAATCTTAAACAAAACAAATGTAAATGCATCACTATCATAGATTTTCGTTTGCAAGCTATGCTCGTTATTTTTGTGGCTTAGAGGTGACCGCAGAAGAGTGATATAAACGGATAAGGGCTGTGTCAGGTGACCCTTACAACTATATTAATGGGCGTAGTTTAAGCTGCCCAAGGGTGGCCCGGGTTTTGCTTAAGTTCGAGCACAGCCTTAGGAAGATAGATATTACACGGAAAAAATAGTCATGTTTTTGTGTGTTTGAAAGATAGTGTATGTAACCAAAGGGAAGTGACTTTATATTTATAATTATTTTAAAAAACACATCATTTGTACAACATTTATACAACACTTTCAGAATTTTCTCTTTTCATCAAAGTTACATTGAACTCGGTTCAGCCGTTAGTTGGTCTAACTAAAACTGTATTAACAAACCTTGTCTTTGGTGCAACCAGTTTTATAAAGAAGTTCGTACACAAGGTAGGAACTTTGAAATCACAGTAACATTTTTGCTACCATAACTATCAAGACTGTCAACTATCAAGACTGTCAAGTTAAGCTTAAGCTTAATAACCTCTCTCCCGTTGGGAAGTCGGTTAAAAATAGCTTATCTTCTCCTAAAATTATGTCTAGGTCCATATGCAAAAAGAGAGAGAGAGGTTAGGTAGGTATAGTTTATTGTTGTATCAATCTTGTATTCAAATCAAACTGACTAACGGTTCGGAACTGAGTTACGTTCCGAGCCTATTTATTCGAAGTTCCCAGAATAACATCTTAACTTCGAACACTTGCGCAAGGTCAGTAACAGGTGTTCATCTCGTGGCTCTTAAGAATCTTGTTTCATTAATTCATATTTTAATGTCATTATTCTGGAATCTACATGCACCATTTATTTTCTAATAGTTAGAATTTATTATCTTTGAACCCGATTTTTCGGATATGTATTATACCTACTTACTATTCATATGTCTACAACAGTATTATTTAAAGGCAGCTTTTACAAACAAAAAACTAGTCTCCTTAATAATTAACTTAAGTTTCAAAATCTTGGTGACAAACAGAACCAACGTCAAATATCACGTCCACACGCGCCAAACACAAGCATATACTTAACCACACATACAAACGCCTTACGCATTGCTATCTATAGCGTGCATCTGTCTTCTCAAAATAAAATCTCCATTCACGCCTCGAATTTTAGTCGAGTGTGTGTCGCTTGACAGCCACAACTGCTAACTCGCAATATTGTGACATAAGGTGTTTAACATAAATAATGCGGGAACAGATGTGCGACGCCGCAGGCTACACAAATACGTTCGCGGCACACCGTTCCTATCTGGCCGGCGCTTACCGGAGTATAGAGCTGTTTTTACCACTGCTACTGTTTAGGATTTTTTTGCTGTCTTTCGGTCCTGTGAGCTTAATTTTTATTTTTTTACGTTTGGTTAGCTGTAAAGATTTAATTTGCTTTTACGTATTGAGTGATTTTTTGATATACAATGTAAACACACAATGTAAATGCGATCCTTTAAACACAATGATAATTTTAGTATTCTATCAATTTAATTAATATATAACTGAAAATCAAGTTATAAATGTAACTTGCTAGATTGTGTAGTAATAGTAACGCCAAGGGAATCAAATTCACACTACGATCTCAAACATTGACTCTAAAGTTTTGGTAGCCGAGGGGTGTTAACAGCGCTATACACATCCGCGTCTGTTGGCACAGCAATATTCGGCGTGGCGGCACTGCCGGTGCCGGAGGCTATGTAAAATATTTCTGCTAAAGCATTCATCGTGATCGCCTGCCTGATCGCACGCTCCATGTTACGCATCGCCCAACTTACTCACACAACCCGCGTAAACCTTATCGCTACCGAATAAAGACCACTTTCCAAAATTCCAACAAGCCAAACAATTGCAAAGATCAGCCATTGTATGTAATCCGATATGCCGATAGTTGAGCCTATAGACTTTCTGCTGAAATTGTTTGATTTCGTTTCAGAGCCTATCGTTTTTACGCGTCTGAAAAAAATATTTTTTTCTCTGTCAAAACTTGGTACACTTGTCTAAAAAGAGATAAATGCAGTCGGGATGAAACCTGGCACTCAATAATAGTTCAACGAAAATAAAAATAAAAACGCAACGGAAGCAATAGTTACAAATTTGGGAACACGGGAAACAAATTAGTAAGAGCCGCTAAATGGTTGATTTTATGGCATCTAGTCAAGTGGAAACAGCTGATGTTTCGGGGCGGTGTCGAGCTTTTTTCACACTTTTTGTCATATGGCAATTAATATAGTAAACAGAAAATTTATTATTAGCAAATGAAAATGAAATATCTTGTTGGCGTAATATTATTAATCTCTATCGAAAACGTTTTATTAAGTCATAATCTTAAAAGAATCGTGTATGATGATAATGTTAGAGTAATATTAAAACGATTACCAAAAAAATTTAAATTCTTTTAATTCTAATTATAAAATTGACGTATTATTTTTAAAAAATTAAGTTTTAAAATCAACCATAAGATAAATTATCTAGTATCTACGTTTAGAATATCCTTATATCCGTCGTAAACAAACTGTTACCTTTGACTTTAGAGATGCAATTTTTATTGTTTTTTATTAACAAATGTATGCATCCGTATCAATAAATATCAACGGAGTTACATCTTCTCCACTTTAGCTTTAACCAAAAGCACGTGTATTTTTTCATTATATACGTAATAAAAATGGTTTTTTGTTACAGTTTTTTTCTGAAGTTCTTCCTGAAATGCAACCAAAATTGTTTGAAGAATGCTGGGAACCCTCGAGACATGAGAAGATTTCAAGTAAGATATGCATATTTTATTAACTTTGTAACTGAGCGTTTGATAATTTATGTAACAAGATGACTATGAGATTATTTTACATTAATAATATTAGTTTAGACTCTGACTAAAATGTAAAATTTAGTAATACTAGTCCCAACATTATAACACCCTGTCGTAATGACTAGCCTCTGTTTATAAAGTTATTTTTGCAGTGACATACATACAAACATGCATTAATTTATACGTTTTTTTAGTTTTTATTATTCTACTTATAATATAGTCATCGGTCCTAATGATAATGTGTTTTAACTTTAAAAAAAGAGACTCAGTAGGATTTTCTCCAATGTCGTGGGTGCCATGGACACTCAAAGACGAATACACAAACACCCAGGCCCATAACAGAAATCTAAACTCATCATTTGATATCTATCTGGCCGGGAATCGAACCCGGGACCCCCTGCGAGTCAGACCGGTATGGTAACCGCTCAGCCACGCGGGTCGTCACTTTTAATAAATCATACACATTAAGCTGTGTTCTCATAACTTGATCATACAAATCGTACAATTCCAACTGTGACTAGAATCACGTAATCCTCACATATCCGTAGTAGTATCCGAATTCGTAACAGTATTCAGTTCACCCGTAATTACTTGCGCTGTCGACGGCTAAATGGTAGCTTGTTTACTAGACGCGAGGAAAAATTGCCGTGTTACTGCACGCGCCCGGCCGTATTGCTCTAGCTGAGGTCCCGGTTACACGCTGAAGAGGGGAGACTTACTTGAAATAACGTTTAATAAACTTCTATAAAAATAGGAATAGATCATATAAATGAAGTCGGTTAACTATAATATAATACATAAACTCTATTTTTTTTTTGGATTTGCACGCATTTCAGTCGTATTCATGCTTTCTACGGCGCCCATTTATAATTTTTATTATTCTTTACTTAGTGACTTTTTTTATTTTATTAAGCGTTTATGCAACTTCTAATTCAATAAACTAAAGAGGTTGATTTAATATTGTATTCATTGGTTATCGTTATAATGATTATTATTTATATTTTTTGTGATATATAATCATTTCTTAATATTTACCCACCACAAATGTACATGTACCTACTGTATGTAGAGCCTGTGTAAATATTTCCCGATTAAAGCACTGAGAATCACTTTCTATCCTAAGTAGTTATTGAAAATATGAATATCTATAAGTAATTTATTATAGTAATAATTGAATAAATAGTCCATAACTAATTATTTATTAGATAAATAGACCTTTTTAATCCAGCGGGCCATATCATAAATTGCACGATTTTCTTTTCATCTAAATAAAGGTAGTGCAGTTTATGATTAAAACCTACCAGGTTTTATCAGTGGCCGTTATTAAATATATAAGTATTCAATAAATACCTAATACTGAATGATTTTAGCCCAACTCTCATCGCTTGTCCTACAATCGCTCACCCTTAGCTGAAGGAAGGGTTGCGTTCACGACTCTTGAATATTTGAAGCGCCTCCAATTTAGGGGAGGGATGAAATTAAATTTATTTATACGAGTTTATCTATTTACTTTCCGACCTTTAACTTCAGTTTTTGATTTTACAAATTGCGATATCTTTCCTTCTTGATGCGATCATTTTTATACAATTTTCAAAATGAGTAGAATCGAATTCAAATTTCAGGTTAATACTTATTATAAAAGTTTGTTTTCTTTATATTGTTTTACTTTTATAATATTTTTGGGGGTTTCTTTCATTCAAATTTTAGTCTATAAAGAGAACTAATGATGTATGATCATGCAAATCAAAAGTAGGTATATGAAAAAAAACAGCTCAATTTATTTTCAGCGCTTTCAGTTGGGATTAATTTGTGTAAAACTCAGATTTATCTTTGTAGTTAATGTGTATATGGATCCAAGAAGGTACTTAATTAACCCGACAAATAACTACCTATATCTATGAGTGAAGTTACAACAAAACTAAACAACAATGTTTCATACTTACATATTCGTAGAGCCATTTACACTCATTAGCGGCAACCCTGACGTGACTAACGTTAAGGTGCATTCATACAGTCTACTTATGAGTACAAATTTGCTTCCATAGTTGGCTAAGACATATTTGTCTTACGTGTCCTCGTACCAACTTAGAACAAATATAGAACTTAACGCTTTAGTTATAACGTATGAAATGCTCTAACGATTGTATTAGTGTGCGTGTGTAGTTATGTCTATATTTGGGCTTTCTGTGTGTCATTGAATAATTCAGTGGTCGTGGGGAACGTTTCAAGGGTAAGAATATATGGGAGTAATATATAAACTGTTCGTATTTTTAGATCAGGTCTGAAATTGAACTATGCAGTCAATAATATAGATACGACTGAGGTTAAGGTCCATTTTTGCGATTTATAGCAAATCACTAACTGTGGTAATTTATTTACTAATCAGTATAAGAGTATCTACTATTATATTAAATGCTTGTAAGAGTCATGTGATATTTAATAAAATTTAATTCAGAATCTATTATAGCAAAACCGTGACTTAGGTACTTAACTTAATTTTCAGTTATTATTCACGTCTCTTAAAACTTTCCCGTCGATAATAAAAATTATCGAATTATTTACAAATATTTATATACTTTTTTTAAATTCACTGACCACCCACATCCTACCTACCTGTCAATATCTACCTCCATGATACCATATTGCCTCTTCATGCATAAATACACTTAAATAAGTCCTTCAATATGGTATACGAACTGCACTTCCTTGCATACCTATCGGAATTCGTCCATTTCGTTCCCGAGACATTGGCTCCTCCTCCCAGGGGACTTTCCCTCTCCGGCTCTATGTGTGGGTGAAATGTGATTGTGCGTGTGGTGTACGTCGGTGGATTTTATTTTTGTAGCGGAATTGACTGATGATCTTGAACTTTCTTTTGGAGTAAATGTTTTGATATATACAGGAGCATTAAACAGTTAGGTCTAGGTAAAGTTGTTGGATGTAAAATTTAGATAATACGATTTAAAAAAATCTGATGAATACAAAAAAAGTTTAGGTACCTACTACAAAAGTCTGTCTATTAAGTGCGATAATATTAAAACTAAACTTTAAAGTCTGTCAATTAAGTGCGATAATATTAAAATTAAACTTTAAAGGTACAGTGAAAGTATGTTTTGCATTAGTTAATCAAGGTGTAATAGGTATATTTGTCAAATTTATAAAGTTGGAAAAAATGATAAAAAAGCATTGAATTTAGATGGTAATGTATATGATACCCTCGAACTTACGATAGTGCAGGTTTAAAATGTTTAGATGTTAGTCTGTTACACACTGCATACCTATATTATGTGTGATAGACAATATTGAAACTAAGCTAGTGATGCGACAATAACCAAAAATTCTATTACAGGTAGTAATATCAACGCAAGTGATGGTCGACGGGCCTCTGCTGGCGATATCGGACAACATGTTCGTCCACAACAACAGCAAACACGGCCGGCGGGCGAAACGGCTCGACCCTACAGAAGGTACTGACGCGGCGCCCGAACACACTTGTACGTTTTGTTTTTTTTGTTTCTTTTTTATTGTTTGGATTATTATTTGATACATAACAACGTGACTAATGTCAAAGAGTGTTAGTCAAGGGCTGAACATTCTTAATTATGAAAGATATTCGTTTGCAGATACTAGTTGACCTAAGGTTTGTTCACTTATTGAAACTTGTATGTACGTAAGGTATTATTATTTATGAAATTGGAATGGACATAGTTGCCACAATAAACGAGCCAGAAGATAGAATGCGTAATGTGAATACATAAAAATGTCCCAACAAATATGGAACATATTCGTATATATGGCTAAGAAAGAAACTGTAAGCAAATCAATGTAAAACGCGTCAATTTATTTCGGATACGTTTCCTAAAAGGCGTTTATAAATAAGTATGGAGTCAATCGGCGACAAATGTGTAAAAGTCATAATAAACCGTTTGAAGACGTCGTTTGTATGCAAGGAATCACTGTAGACATTTCGCAGGAAGTTGAGGCGGGGGAGACAAAGGACGGAAGGGGGTGTTGAAGCGAGCATGAAGAGAATAGGGATAATTTAGTGAGGAATTATACTTCACGAAAACTTGGGATAGGAACGTTTCATGAGACATAGTTTTACTTTAATTCACGATTTCTGAAAAAAAGTAAATCAGCTTAGGTATTTGTAAATTTGACTCTAATCGTATTTGTGATAAATAGGTACCTAATGATATTCGGATAGCATTATGTGGTCTACAATTCTATAATACATACTTATTTACTTATTTAATTCCATACAAATAATACGAAAATAAAACACAACCTTCAAATTTTAATGTAGGATATAATTAAGTTGAACTGTATAATGTAATTAAAATAAGAGATACACATGAGGCTTCATGACGGTGCCTTCCTCTCCGCATTTTCTACGGCTCATAAATATCGTCAAAATTAATAAAGCTGAAGAGAATTCTATTCCACATTATGAGAGCGTCAAAAGTTTGGAAGACTAGACGGCGTGAAACCGACTTGAAGGGATTACACGGTGCGAATGAGAAAATTTGCACAAGTTGATACTAGCTGTTACGTACCCAGAGAATTCCGTTAGAGGTGAAAGCTTAAGTTCGTTTATTTAAAATTAAGTACTATACAGTTATTGTTTATTTATTTTTACAAATTTTCTTTAACGTAACTTCATATCTTTGATCATTTATTTCAATCATTGTTTTAGTTTGTTAATTTGCTTACTTATCATAAATGTCTAACTACATTACATTTTATGTTGTCAATTGTAGTCAATCAAGTAGGTATAATTTGTTTCCAATATTAAATAATAATATTAGCAGGATGTCAATTTTATTTGAGACGGATACTTTTGTAGGTATGGATGTAGCTTTTGAGAAAAGAGGCTTGGCTTCGTGAATATTAAAAATTGTCTCTATCGAGGGGATGAAGTAAAAAAATATTTTATTAGTCAAATTAAAAGGAACCTCCGACGTAATCTTCTTTCGTCCCCTTAAATTCACTTTCTCTTCTCGTCTTTATTACCGCGTCGTTTTGTTCGCAAGATTTGAGCCTCCCTCTGTTGTCTTTCGGCGCGTATCCCCCTCACTACAACCTTCTTGCATCTTCTAACACTTCAATAATGTCATAACTACCGTTAACCTTTAATGCTATTTCGACTTTAATGTTAATTGGTAGGATTCGTATTTAATTACCACTTAACTTAACATTATGTAGTTTAATAATAGTAACATTCGTTCTTTTACGAGCAGGGTTTGTCCTTTTTATAAACAGTCGAAGATACACGTCTAAGAAGGATGGAATGAGTTTGGTGGTTTAAATTTTATTTAACTTTTTCATCAACATTCAAATACTTTATTATGTTTTGATTTTTTTTGCAATAAAAATCCTGGTGTACTATTCAAATATACTTATCATTTTTCGTACAAAACGTTACAAACAAATTTTTAGGACATTTCGTTTCTTATTGTCAACAGCCGGCTTATATCCACCGTTGCCAGTAGCAACGCCCTGTATAAAAGCTATATCACCGAGTGAAGGCTGGACGTCAGGAGGTTCTACTGTCATAATAGTAGGGGACAACTTCTTCGATGGCCTTCAAGTTGTTTTTGGGACCATGTTAGTTTGGAGTGAGGTAAGTTCTTCTACAATGTTGACCACTCTGTTGTTTATAAAATAATCCTTATCAAGTTAAGTTGAGTTAAAATAGATTAAGACCATATTTTTTGTTACCAGTTAATAACATCACATGCAATAAGAGTACAAACACCACCTCGGCACATACCCGGTGTAGTTGAAGTTACGCTCTCGTACAAAAGTAAGCAGTTCTGCAAAGGTGCCCCTGGAAGATTCGTCTATGTTTGTGAGTATAGTATTCATTTCTTACCAGATTTCGATAGTTTCGTATGAATAAAATTAATTTAATAAATTAATCAATACTAACATTAAAACACTAAGTACAATTAATTTTAAAATAAACGAAATATTTTAGTATCATAGTATCAGTTAATAACTAGTAGGTACTTAGGCGTACTTACGTACTTTATACTTTACGAGATATTTTTTATCCTCAGTGACTTTCCATTTTAATTGCAAGCAGGTTTATATCAAATTTAATTTTCTGTTTTTTTTTTTGTGTTTTAAGAGTACATTTGGATAATTTAATTATATGAATAGATGACCCGGATCAGTTTAGGTCAGATTACTTATCGACATACAATTTCTTATACGATCCATCAATTAGGCTTCCATTTGTTAGCTAGGGGCTAATGATTGATTTTGTTTTTCTGTTTCGCATAGCAGCGCTCAACGAACCCACGATAGATTACGGATTTCAGAGGCTCCAGAAACTTATACCAAGACATCCGGGCGACCCGGAAAAACTACCTAAAGTAAGTTCATTTTGAGGAAAATATTGGAGTTTATTAAATGATAGATTTTATAAAATTATTACTAAGCACAGAACCTACGTCTGAAAAATGAAGGTGTTACAGGAATCATTTAACTACAAATTTATTTCTGAATTATTTATTTATTTTTAAATTTTGTAGTTGTAGAAAAATATTTTTTATGTTAGAGAAATAAAAAAATCGACTCCGATTTTAAAAAACTCAGGAAAAAATGACTATTCACTATTTTTTACTTCTATATTGTATAGTAGGAAGGCACTGCATATGATGAAATGTGCTACACTATAATGTTGAACTTTAGAATAAAAGTCCAGTTATTCTAGCTAAGATTACCTAGAATTTTCAAGACAAATCGTGACAAATTAAGACAATTTTTCTTTTGCTCTCAGGAAATCATATTAAAACGAGCAGCGGACCTAGCAGAAGCGTTATACTCGATGCCCCGTAACAACCAGCTCGGGCTGGGCGCGCCGCGGTCGCCTCCAGCCAGCATGCCCTTCAACTCCTACACCGGCCAGCTGGCTGTTAGTGTACAGGACACCGCGGCCTCGCAGTGGACTGAAGGTGGGTTGACTGTTTAACTAAGTTCAATTTGTGTAATGCATTATAGCCTCTATAAAAAGTTTGAAACTGAAATGTGAAATTTACATAATATATACAACATAATGTATATTACATAACATATACAAATTAGTATTTTTTCATGTTTCGTATTAAATAATGAACATGTAAAAGATAGATGTAGGTATTTAGCCTTTCAATATATATCTGATTAATATTAATAGGTATGAACAGTTAATGCAAGCCAGAAAGACGCGGCCATAATAATATATTATTTTCTTAATGGCTTATATTTTATCAGCGTAAGATGTTAAATGTAGTCTATATCCTTAAAAAGTAATTAGAATAAGTCCCATTATAGCTTGCGAGAGAATGTCACTAGCGTACCTATACCTACTAGGTACGTTTTCATTAAGCAAGGCCTGTGTGATTGCTCACTATGACGTACCAAGTCCAATATTTTAGAGGAAGACGAAGACAATAGACAAATTATTCTAACGTACGTAGCACCCTGCTATCAAATCTGGCATATACCCGGATAAGCTAACGTCAGTGTTGGTGTTGACCAGGCTTTTTCTTTTAGAGGAGTACGCGCGGGGGGGCGGGGGCTCGGTGTCGCCCCGGGACTGCCCCGCGGCGAGGACCCCGCACGCGCCCGCCTACCCGCCGCAGCACTACCCCGCGCCGCCTACCTCGCTCTTCAACACTACCTCACGTGAGTACATCCAAAGATTTTTACCATAGATAGGCCCTGCACATTCAAAAACTGTTTACGTTTTGCGTAACTGCTGAAGAAAAGAC